>PNEQ01099408.1:0-42676 GCA_003012365.1 Medauroidea extradentata | reverse complement strand
ATTTTAAATATATTGTTTGATAATATTTTAAAAACATCTTAAAACATTGCAATAATGTTTCGTTTGCAATGGGTTTGTGCTACTCATAACATTGCTGCAATGTTCCTGTAATGTTTTCTGCATATTTTAAAAAGGTTATAGTAACATATTTATAATATTTCGAAAAATGTTTTTTAAATATATCCTTGCTGCTTGGGGTATATACGACTCCATAAGAAGCCATGTATTGAAAGCTATCGTATGCTAAAGTTTTCATTTGTGTAGAGGCCTTAGAAGGCGTGTTACATAATTCAACGCCATTTCCCCAAACCAAAAAAATTAGGCCCACAGTTTTCGCATAATCACCTATCAAAATCACAAAATGGCCATTGCGGTGTAGCCAAAATAAAAAAAAATTAACTAATGAATTCAAAACTACAGGAACTGAAAGTCAGTGTATCAATGCATTTTATGACATGTATGGCAAAAGTTAGTTTTGAAATTTTCAGTAGTAGCCAAAAGTCTAAAGTTATACAAAAATTTACTCATTTTCATAATTTTTTTAAAATTACAAAAATTTATCGCTTAGTGTTTACAAAAATGTCTTGAAGTAGCTCACAATATTAAGTATCAATTTGAATTACCTTGTTTCTGCAAGTTAATTTTTTTTTCTTTTGGCTACACCGCAACTGCCATTTTGTGATTTTGATAGGTGATTATGCTAAAACTCTGAGACCAATTTTTTTATTTGGGGAAATGACATGTTATCCGATGTGTAAATGTTGAACAGTGTTTGGAACAAATTTAAAATTTTGCTATTTTAAACGGGTCCAGCAACCTTAAGACTGCTCGTGTAAACCTGGCTGTAGAAAGCTGGCCGTCCTTCTCAAGGCATGGATCACGCCTTCCCCTTGAAGGTCCCTTTGTGGCAGGCCTGGGCAGAGCGCGCCCTGCCTGGTGTTATGATCCCACAATGGCCTCTTTGTCCCTGCACTACCTGGGGTCCTGGGGCTCTGGCCCGGAAGAGAGAGAGAGTCGTATCGCGGCCGCAAATGGAACGCCGGCCGACAGATGCGTAATTGAAGTCGAAAAGAGGCACCGCAATCTATCTAGACACCCCCTCCCCTGCAGAACATTCACTACCCCTAGCTCCCAGACCACAGTCTTGACAATACCTACCCCCAGGTGTGTTCTGCTGGCTCGCGAGCCCCGAGCTGTGTGTATACCACAGCTAGCCTATAGGCTGTTCGCAATAAACTGAGCACTCGTCAGAACTTATAAATAATTAAAAATATGTTTTATTGGGTGGGCCAATAGATGTTAACTTTTGAGTGCATTGAAAAGTTTACACTGGTTTTTAGTTACAGGGAAGTTTACATATTGAAAACAGCAAAGATGGCTGCGCAACGGCAGGAAGAAAACTTAATGCAGTGCTCACTTTATCGTGAATGGCCTATATCACTGCACGCTTAGCTTCTCTCTGCGTAGAGCTAGAGCGAGCAATTCCACTGCAGTTATGTATTTTTCATCAATAATTAAACTAAAATTCGTTATATTTAGAGATGATGGCTTAGGACTACTGATTTTCGCGGAAAGAGTCTTTCCTCACTTTGTTTCAGTCGAAGATGAGTCTGCGGTGATTCGATATTGCCTGTCGCAAGGACGGAGGTGTAAGGACAAACACAACACTCAATTCTGAACCCGAGAAAGTGTAGATACTCGTATTTTGGTCACGACAGCCTGGTGAAGGTTATGTTTGTGTGTGTGAGGCGAAAATCGATAAGGCGCTACGAGCGATGTCGGCCGGCCCATGTATTGTGATATCGCCTCTATGGTCAAAGTCATAAACGTGCGCGCAGTGTTCCCGCCGTAACGTTTTTACTGTGGGACATTTTATTGAACGCGTCACTGTAGCAAAGTCCATTGTGCCTGTAGACGTCAATTTCGAACAAATCCGTTACATAATCTTGAGAAACAACCGCGTGAGAAAGCCGATGTTAGCCAAGTTTGAGTGCTTTAAAATAATACTTCCAATGTGCGTGGTCTATTCAAAGTCACATTCACAAGTAGTTAGAAGTGTGTTTCCTTTTATTAGATAAGCATCGTGGACGCACGTTTATTGGTCTCTGAGAAAAAACCTAACCCCGAACACACTGTACGCAGTACGAGCGCTCACTAGGCGGACGCCTTAACATGTAGGTCTATAGCGCTGGTGAGAATAGAAAAAAAATTGTGGCTGTTACAAAATATTTTGTTGGTGTTTAACCTGCAAAAAAAAATTATTTAGTGGTCACCAGAAAAAACATTTTGTCGTCACCTTTAAAATTTTGTGAACACCAACAAATTATTTAGTTATTACTGCAAAATTATTTGGCAGGGAAGATTTCCTACAAAATTTTTCTTTCAGTGAGAGGTGGCATTATGTGAGTATGGAGCAACGCCGAGAAGACGGGGAGGGAGGGAGATCCCAGAGAAAACTCGCCGACCAGTGGCTTCGTCCGGTACGATTCCTACATGCGAAAAATCGGTGGCCGACCCCGCCGGAAATCGAACCCGGATCGCCTTGGTGGGAGACGAGAGGTCTGACCCCTCTGCCACCGCGGCGCCGTAAACCCGGGAAGGTATGTGGGAATCGAACCCGGAACCCTTGGCTTACCAGCCAGGACATCTTATAATAATAATAATAATAATAATAATAATAATAATAATAATAATAATAATAATAATACGACTTTATTAATGGCGCAGTTAAGGCGATGTCGCCTTGTCTTACACTGGACCATAAAAATTTCAGTATACAGTTTACAATAATTAAAGACATTTCAAACTTAAGTCTAAGGTAATACTAGTATTAAAAAGCAAAAATGAATAGCAATGTATCATGAGAGAATTATTTGCTTTGCTAAGAGGTTGGATTCTTACAAATTAATGTACTCGTAAAGTTGGAAAAAATTTTAAGCTCGGGTAACTTTATTTTTTCTTTGTTTACTTTCAAAGACCGTCAGATTTCAATATATGCTTTAGCGTAGTTTTTTTTTGTACCGTGCTGTTAATTTAATGATAGTTTCGAAAAGGTTTTCGTCTCTTCTTTTTGAAACGGTCTGTATGAAAATTCATACTTCGGAGTGGGAGCAATATAAAGTTGAAAAGTGCAGTATATCTTCCGTCTCGCGTAAGGGATTTTATTTTTTATTGTTTTTATTTATTAATATAGGAAATATGGTAGAGCAAGTGGGAGGTGACGGCGAAATCTACTGACAGACCTCTGATCCCGTCTAAAATCTACCCACTCACTTCAGCGCTTTACTTTAATTCTGCACTCGTGAAAAAGTTTTAGTTTTACGATTGACGCTGCATTCACCGCGGTACAGTCAGGTCACGGTACAGCGAACGCTTTTGAACCTCTTCATACTATCCCGCATAGCATTTTCGCGAGTTTTCTAGATTTTTTTCGTACTGTCAAAAACCACCACCAGTGCAGGTACTTCATTCTTATAAAATGTGTACTGGCTAATACTCATTCATTGACTGTCTTTTTAGCTCTTCTCGCATAGTCGTGTGAGTTTGTGTTGCGTGTTATGGAACAAATGTTTTGTCTTGTAGCTGTTGCAGAAAGAAAGTAATTCACAACTTAACCCGTCCCATTATTCACGTGCATGATTCAGTACGTTTTGCACGTAAGGGGGGGGGACTTAAGTACGGCATTACATCAGGGAGATCTCTATCGCCAATGCATGCAGAGTCTTCCTTGTGAAGAAGGCTGTTTATTGGAACAGACTGTACCTCTGGCTAGTGAATGGTTTATACTATACGTTCAACTCAAACGTTAAAGACAATGCACACTTTAATTATTTATTTATTTATCTGTATTTAACTGTATGTCAGTTTTATTGACAATAGCCGTCTCTCTGTTCGCAAATTTTTTTTTCTCAACACATCAACACTATGCTTTAAGTTTATTGTTAAATTTAAAATTTTTCGTCAATTATCTGATTACCTGAAACTACATAATTTTTGTCCAGAAGTATCAGACTAGGCCTACGGGGTAAAATATTTCAGCATTTTTATTAGAACTGTTTACTTCAAAACAAATAACTGTCGCTAGAGATGATGGTATGTCGTGAAAATTGTTTGTGCCAACATATCCTTGAAAACACAGTAGTTTCTTGTGACATATTATTAGGTGATATATAGGCCTAGATGGAGGCCTACGTCAATTTCGCAGATACATCCCAGGACAGGTTGGACGTAAATAACGTATAATTTAATGTCACATCTGTGATTAGCTGGCAGCTGTTACGAAACGCCGTTATTACTGCAAGTCAGTAGCAAGTAAGGAAATAATTCGTATGACTGTCGCTTATTACCCGCTTGTAATGTTACACGCCAATGAACAATCGATTGTAGCTGGTGCATGTATAGAACTGAGAAAGCTAGGCTGCTGACCGGTGAATCCGCGTAATTGACGCTACTCTAATGATATACGTCTGACACAACGTAGCTGTCTGCATATAGGCTGTTCGGAATAAAGTGAACACTAAAGATTTAACCTTTGAAAAATATCACTAGCTGTTACTGCATATAATCCAACATTACCGATACTCACCTTACTGCTTGTATGGTTGGCAACGAAATAACACAACATAGTTCCGTGTTTATTCGTATTTAAATACAACAATACTGAAAAAAAAATCAACCGACAGCGATATAATTGGATTTTATAAAATTAATAAACTTCTTTTTATCAAACTATATATGTACCTTTCGACTGAACAATTTATCTTAGACGCGCAAACATAAAGTGACGTGTCCCAGGAGGTTAGACTTTTCCCGTCGTTAGCCGTCACACGCGGAAAGATACGAATTGGCTGGAAATAGATCTTTAGCAGGGCTTTTTCGAGTGCTCACTTTATTCCGAACTGCCTATACCAATAATAGGTATAAAATATTACAACAGCGGTATTCTTATTGGCTCAGTCAAATAGGGCAACATTTCTAAGCACACGCGAAAGCCATTAGTAGAGGCACGAGTACTACGCGTATTCATCTGGCAACAGCCTAGACTTCTCAGTTCTATACGTGTACCGGCTGAAGTCGATTATCCATTGGTTTCTAACAGTACACACGTGTAGCCAATAATATCCCTACGACTTGTTTCCTTATTTATAACTGTCTTGCAGTTGTCAAATGTGTGTTAAAACCTCTCTCGTCTAATCACAGAAGGAGGAGTGAAGTATACGTTACTTACATTCGACCTGACCTAGAATCAATACGCCTCTAGCCATTAGTAATTTGTTTTTCTGAACGTATGTTGAAACCCAGCGAACAGTCAAGTTTCCCCACAATAAACCATCATCTCTAATTATCGCATAATTACAGGTGCGTATAATTTCTTGGATTCGCCCGGCAGAGCAGCCTATATTCCTCAGTTCTGTACACACTCTGGCCACACTCGGTTATCCATGGCTAGAGACATGCAAAATTCACGTTATTTTCTGACGGCTGACTAGACTCCAAGTGCCTATATAGGCTCGTTGGACGTCTCCCGCTGGTCGATATTGTCGTGACTTACCGCGGAGAATGCTTACACGGTAGAGAGGCCAATCTCTGTAAAGACCTAACACACGTAAATGACAACACATAAAAGTTCGTGGCCAATTTAATCGCAGACAATGCTCTGTTATGTATAGGAAAATGAAGTTTAGTCTGCTACCAATTGATAACGCGAATTTTGCATGTCTCTACCCATGGCTTTTATCCGTACATGCGGGTAGCACGCGACAACTGTACGAATTATTTCCCAATTTACTACTGACATGCACTAGTCAAAGGCGTGTCACAACAGCCGTCAGCTAACCATAATCGCGACAGAGAAGTATACGTTATTTTGGCATTAAACTAAACCTAGAATATATCTGCGAAACTAACGTGCCTCTGCGCATAAGCAGTAAGGATCGTGAATGTAATGGAAAATGAGATCTGGAATCTTGCTCGGCTTACTAAATGTTTGTCATCCTTCAGCAAGTAATCTAATGCTTGGATGATTAGTAGGGACCCATAATTTCCGCGAAAAGAATGTTGTCCCACTTTGTTTCAGTTACTTACGTGCACATCTGCAGTTTAGCTTCATGGTTATTGGCAGCGTGTGTTTGTGAAGCGATGTCTCTCATTTAACTTTGCCAATCACAATAACGTTACTACAACTTCACAAGTCTGTGATTTGCCCAAGACACATCGGAGCTAAGACGTTCAATCACTAGAGATGATGGTATATCGCGAAAATGTTTTGTGCCAAGATAGCCTTGAAAATACTGACACAACGTAGCTGTCTGCAGACCAATACCAGGCATTCAATATTACAATATCGGGATTCTTATTGGCTCAGTCAAATAGGGCAACAGCTCCACGTGCAAGCTGAAGCCAGTAATCTTCTGGTAAGCTGGGCGTGTATTGAAGTCCATCAAACAGTCAACTTTTCCCGCGATAAACCATCATCTCTATCAATCACTTATTATGAAGCAGAGCTGCAGATGTGCTCGTAAGTCACTGAAACAAAGTGGGGGAAAATTCTTTTCGCGAAAATTACTGGTCCCTAATGATTAGTTCGAAAGAGTTGATCCCCACCCCCATCCTAGCAACAGATGTTGACCAATAACAAATGTAAAGGATGCTCCTAATACACAAGAAGAACTCAATGCCAAAACCAAACAAAACGCCCTCATGGACGCATATCATAATGTCGAAATTGTATAAACGATTCGGCATTTGCCTGCTTGTATTTATTTATTTACGTCTTCAGAGGCGCAGCTAAGGGCAATACGTCGAACAAACGACTCGAATTCTCAATTGCCGATAATATTTAAATAAGTAATCATAATTCGATGAGACAATATTTGCTCAGTAGATATTTTATTTGCGGACGTCTGTTTATACAGAACTAGGCGATAGTAGGCATTGCTTTCGAGCAAAAAATTAAAACTTAAATTTTTGCAGTTTTTAATGTGATAATGTCCAGGTCTTTACACAACCGAATAAAAAATACTTTCGTTTCGATTTGAAAATAATTGTTTTATCCCAAAACCTCTCGCACAGGACTTTATGGATGTCAAAATTGTTTTCAAATTAAAACGCGGGTATTTTCGAAAATCGGTTATCATAGAGGCCTGGTTATTTTTATATTAAAAAATATAAAAATTAAAGTTTTCTAATGTTATGAATTCTGTGGCTTCCAGTTGTAATTTTTCTAAGAACAGTTTTTTTTTATTTTTTACCGTCTACTGCTGTATAAACAGTCGTCCGATTGTAAAATATCTACTCAGCAAAAACGTCTCATCGAATTATAATGTAGTTGAGATTTTATCAACGATTTAGTATTACAGTCGTTTACTCGACGTCTTGCCTTTTCATACCACTTTAGTATCCAAGTGCAATAAAGTTATAATTTTATATTTATATGAAATAGTGTTAGTTTTGTAGACCATACTTGTGAGTGCAGTTTCCTCTTACGAAAAAAAATTTAGCTGGCGTAGTTTTCTCATAACGGTGCGTCAGAGTCAAAATTTGCAAGTTCTGCTGCCATGCAAATAGTGAAAACCAATTGACTTACGTACGTTAAATAATTCACAGAGAAATAGCATGCCATGGACTACGTAATAAAACATTTGAAAAAATTCCGCGTACTGGTTTTGTGTTTAAAAAAATTGCTACAACTTTTTTCTATACTTTGCGATTTATTTTTTAATTCGAAGTATTACATTGTGGGATATTGTAATGTTTTTTTACTTAGCTTATGGGATGTAAGTTTACAGTGAATTTATTGGTTTAAGTAGGTTATTTGGTTTTCACTATCTGCATGGCAGCGTAACAAGCAAATTTTGATTTTTACACTCCGTTATGAGAAAACTATGAGCGCTAAAATTGTTTCGTAAGAGTAAAATGTACTCACAATAATCGTCTACAAAACTAACAATATTTCATAAAAATATAAAATTATGATTTTATTGCACTTGAACACCCTTTTCCTGCACTGGACCCATAACCAGTACAATTTCACAGTGCAGAAATATCATAAATAAATATTACATATAAAATTACTAGAATATAACTGAACACTATAAAGCAAAAATGACACAAAGTAAATCAATTAGCTCACACATTTACTCATATGCACACAAGCGTGCATAATATTCGTGGCTAATATTCTTCCTGAGAATTGGTGATAGGTCAGCCTTGAAGTCTCCGGGCATGAGCAGTTTTCGGTTATTCAATAAACACGTGTATTAGATTTTAGAGAAAATATTTTTGCTCCACCAGTTTTTTATATGTCTTACGTGTACACCTGCAGCACAGCTTCGTGGTCAGTGATAGAATGTTCTTAACTGTCAGCGTCTTGAGGTTTAACCTCGAGTTACAGACGTGTGGTGTCGCATAGGTAGTTCTGGATAAAGTGAGCACTCACAAAAGCCCGGCTAAAGTTCTATTTTCAGCCAGTTCGTATCTTTTCGCACGTTAAGGCTAACGACGGGATATGTCTAGCAGCTGTGGACACTTCACTTTAGGTTTGCGCATGTAAGATAAATTGTGCAGTCAGTATGAGTCGGTACAGTTTAGTTAAAAAATGTTTATTAATTACATAGAATTCAGTTACATAGATTTCTGTTGGTATTTTTTCTGTATTGTTGTATTTAAAGGGGAAAATTACAGGAACTATGTTGCGTAAATTCGCTGCCATACAAGCAGTAAGGCAACTATAGTTAATGTTGAAATATTTGCAGTAACGGCTAATGATATTTTTCAAAGGTTAAATTTTTTAGTGCACTCATTATCCCGAATGGTCTATAGTAGCATTATTCTCATAGCAACAGTTAAATTAGTAACACCTCTACACAAATACCCACTGCCTACAACCAGAAAACTGAACTGCAGATGTGCACATAAGGCATTGATACAAAGTGGTTAGTTAATATTTTCGCGAAAATCGGTTATACCTACGTATACTGCAGTAGAATACATTTCAAGGTTATAAGATCTTGGCAATTTTAACTAGAAGAAAACTAAATTTGGAAATAATTACTGCTTATAAAAGTCAGTATTTTTTTTTCTATAAAAACTATTTATTAATGTTACGAGCAATGACAAACTACCCTGTCCCGGATAAAATATATTTTTCTTACATTAAATACTTGGCATCATCTGTCAAAAATATTAACACTTTTTTTAGCATACATTTATAGTATACGCTTCAATTTGAAAATTGGGTTACTATTATTATTATCTAAAAACAACGCGTTTACAGTAGTATAGCACAAAAACAATAGTAAATTAACTCAAATAAATTGTAACTTACCTGTTGCTTAAGGTGTTTTTTTTCTCTTTAGCAAATCTTATAAACTATAAATAAGTTAATGAGGTTACCTGATCTTCATTTCTCGCTGACGTAGTGGTCTCTCCTGGAAGACGATACGCCTCTGGAACTACTCGGTGTCCCCGCCTGTCCTTCTCGACTAAAATGCCTACTAGTGCCTGGAAAATAGAAATAATTGTTAGTGCCTTTCAGTGTCTTCCAATTGCTGCGGATAATAAATAGAGACATTGATTTGTCGTGAAAATAACTATGCAACAATGTGTTACTTTGCCTTACGTGCACATCTGCAGTTCTGCTTCGTGGTTATTGGCAGCGTCTCCTCGCGTAGAGGCGTCACACATTTGACTGTGCCAATGAGAGCAAGGTTACTGTGACACCAATACGTCTGTGACTTGCGAGTGGAGCACAAGAATCTGAGAGTTAAAACCGTGCAATCACTAGGGGCAGGAAAATTGTACGGATTCTATGACCTGCATGATAGAATGCATTGTCCTGTGCATACTCAAGCCCTGACCGTTTGTCCACTAGCTGCTACTCGGTGCAACAACAGACAGTGAACGAATAGACGAGGCTTGAATATGCATAGGAAAATTGATGCTAGCATTCAAGTCATTGAATCCGCGAAATTTTCCGGCCCCTAACAATCACTTACCAAGAAGCAGAATTACTTTCTGTACAGTATATGTTTGCCTGTTTACAACGTTTTCTTCTGAAAAATAAATGTCTTTTTTTTTTTGTATTTCTTTCCTAAGAACACAGTAAAAAATTCAGACTTTTACAAGAAAAACTTTGTGAACTAACGTCCAAACCTTTGTCAAGGCACTACAACAATAATGTCGCAGGACATGAAGTGGCATAAAGTTTCCAAACGCCTTTGGTGACTTGTGGGATACATTTTTATGTGCAGTGTTTTTGATGTGGATCAAAACAACCTTCGACGAGCTCTTTCATATTCCAAAATATGTTGCACTTTTACAAAAAAAATTTCTTGGAAACTGGATGCCAAAAAAAATTGTGACACTTCAAACAATTGTAATATTTATAAAAAAATGTATTTGCAAACAGTTATTTTTTGTAATTATACAAAAATATATGTTTATTTACAAGCATTTCCTGTAAAGTTCATAATATTTTTGTAAACCAGTTTCCAAATATTTTTTTAAAGTACATAATTTTTTATTTACTGGTAAGGGTGTCTATTACAGACACCCTGTTTTTCCAAGAAGTCAGTATGGTATAAAGATCCATATAATGAAGTTGCTTGGTATTTCCATCAGAAGAGAAATATCGAAATAAGGCAAACTCGTACTGTAAAGTATATACAGAAGTGCGTGTAAGGCTTCGAAATATGTTGATGTAAAATACTTACAAAAATCAGCTTAAGCTTCGTTTTAACTACTGAAAACCTGAACAACAAATATTCCGGGCCGCATAGGACATAAGCGACTTAACTACTTGGTGAAACTTCCTCTGGTGAGGAACAAAATTGACTGAGAATGGATGTTACTAGACGCCCAGCTTGGGCACTATACGGCTTTGAATGACGTGTTAAAATTCAAGAACAGTATTTTTTTTCTCCCTATTGTGTAACTCCGTCGAACAGATGATAGATTCTGTAGCCAGCCCTCAGGTTCATTAGCTATACACGTCAACGCATTATTAAGGGTGCCGCCTACCACGCTATTCATATGCGTTCCAGTGTGTTCGAAAATACTATTCTTAAGAAAACTGTTTCAATGTGTGCCCATAGTGCCAAAGTACGAAATGAAAACACACTTCGGACAAGGGTAAAGTGTTATTATTAGACACCATGGTAAATAAAGTACTGTTTCTAAGCAATTCAACATAGCAAAAAACGTCAATTTCAGATAATTATATGGTCACCGATTTAAGCCCAATAATAAAAATAGATCGACGCGAATCTTGCTCTGTATTTAGAGACCTGAAAAATTCGCGTTTTCTTTCAGGCACAAGCTAGAATTCCAACAACTGTAAGTTCGAGCGACTGTAACATTTGACCGTTGATTTATTTGACACCGCTTTGAAGTGCCTGAGCCAATAATAAAAAACGAAACTAAATGCGGGCCCATTTCACAGTGTCAGCGAGCAGCTAATGAACAGTTGTTGTCTGCCTGAATACACAGGTATTCTTGAAGGCTAGCCTGCAGGTCAGTGAACCCGCGGATTTTTCCCGTCCCTATCATAAGTTCAGCTCTTGGCTCGTTGTGACGATCTGACATTTGATGCGTGCTTCATGTTCTCCCTTATAGCTCCGTCACATCTGAGCCTCTAACGCGCAGGTAGGCAGCGACCTTAAGGCCCGATTCACAATGCGCAGTCGACAGTCAGCAGTCGGCAGTACGCTGTCGGCTGTCAGAGATTAATATGTACATTAAGATGTGTGTATTCACAATGTGCAGTCCTCAGTCGAGCAGTCCACAGTTCAGCAGTCGGAGATGGCGAACTTTATCTCTGACTGCTGGAATGCCGACTGCCGAAAAATTCTAACCAATCAGTCGTTACTCTCGTAATCACGTGATGTAAACAAATATTGTTTTAAGAGATTTTATATGGTTCTAAAAGCAAACTAAGAAATTAAAAAAATATATATGTTCAACACATGGCCGGTTATTAAATAGCAGTTTTTAAAAATAATGCAAAAACATCATGACTGCTGGACTGCACATTGTGAATTGTATTCGACTGCCGACTGTCAAATGCCAGCAGTCGGCTGTCGGCAGTCGACTGCTGACTGCGCTTTGTGAATCAGGCCTAAGGCCACGGGTGCTTATTTATGCTATTTAGTAATATTTATTTTTTTTAAAATCCTGATAGGTAGCAGATATCCAGTGGCGAAGCGTGAAGTAGGTCAAGCGGTGATTATCAGTGACTATACAGAACTCTCAGTTGCCTGTGGAACCATTTGACTGGTAGATTCAGGTAAACTACTCAGTCAGTAGCGTGTAAGAGGCGAGTAACTAGTTATCAGTAATACACCTGGGTCTCAGCAACACAACTGCCATCTGCTCAAAGTATAGCTTAGTTATACAACGTAGCTGTCTGCAGACTAATGCCAGGCATAATATAATACAACAGCGGGATTCTTATTGGCTCAGTCGAATAGGATAACAACTCCACAAACAAGCGAAAGCCAGTAATCTTTAGATAAGTTGAACGTACGTTGAATCCCAGCAAACAGTAAAGTTTTTCCGCCATAAACCATCATCTATAAATGATAAAAGGATAAACATTCTACAGTTTACTGATGAATACGTTGACTTCAAATATTTTCGTGATTTTTCAGTGTCTCTCGTGATTAATCAACACGTGAATTTAAGACTTTTATTAGTGATCAGGAGACATCCTGCGAAAGGAGAAATTTACTTACGTATATTAAGTTGTCATTCAGCAGAATTTCCGAATAACAGATTACAAACATGTTTAACCGTATAACACTGCAAACATCCTAAATTTTAGTAAGCAATCTTCACTCCTACACGATTTGGAAAACTGACACCACATAGGAAAAAACATACGGAAAACAGGACATTGTCACACTGCAGATTTTAGTGACCGTAATATGCATATGAGTCTCCTAAACCATTGTTTGTGTGATACTAGTGGATTAATGAAAAACATCAGTAGAGGCACGAGTATTCAACTGGCAAAAACCTAGACTTCTCAGTTCTATACGTGTACCGGCTGAAGCCGAATATCCATTGGTAGAGGCACGATAATTTCGCGTATTCATCTGGTAGCAGCTTAGACTTCACAGTCCTGTACACACACCGGCTATAGACGAATATTCATTGGCTTCTAGCCGTACAAGTGGGCACCACGTGAGTTCACAACGACTTATTTTCTTATTTATTACTAGTTTGTAGTCTTAAAATGTGTATCAAAACTACACTGTGAGAAATAATTTGCAAATTCGCCACACATGCGTATAGGAGCGCTAAGATAGTAAGTATGGTAGAATTGTTTCCCAGACATCCATGGTAGCACTACTAAACTATTTTATAAAACAGTCAACTATATGCTAAAGTAACCAGACTTGTATTGTAACAAGTGTAAATGTTTGCATATTTACAAGACGGAAGTATGGTAACTGTCTCATACTACGTTTAGGTTAATTACTTCCTAAACATTTTAGGAAGTTTTTTTACAGTGTACTGTTGTCCGATCACAGTGACGACAGTGAGTACACGCTGTTGACGTTCAACCTGACATAGAATCAATATGCGAAATAATCGTTCCTCTAAACATCAAATATACTTCCTTAACGCACGTTTACGTTCGCGTGGTTTGTTCCAAAATAATTTCTCATAGCCTAAATATCTGAAACTGGATGTGTGTTGCTTATTTCTGTGTTTTTGGCGGGTAAACAATATTTAAACTGTAGTGGCTACCTCCAGTGGTATTTTAGTCTAATGATTTGTCATGTTATTTTGTTTATAATGGCTTGTAAAAAAACTAGTTTCACTGTTTTTGGCATTTGTGCGTAGTGTTAACTGAACAATTTTAGGCATAAATAGACTTTGCGTAAATTGTGAGGTATCAGTAAAATATGATAAAACGTTTTCGGGTTTGAAACTTTCTTACAAAAAAAATTTCAGTCCTGTTAAGTCATTATTTATACACTGTTATAGGTTTAAATATTTTTGTAGAACAGATTCAATGGTGGAGAATATCTTCCACATATGTCACAATTGCCATATAATATAGAGATGCATAAAATCATACAACAAGTTTCTTACAGCAATGCCAATAAGGAAGTTCGCATAGATGGAAATTATGTACCCAAATGGGTTACCTGTATAATTGAAAACCTTAGTCTTATGTCAGTTCGGGTATATATTTTAGTTATTATTAAAATTGTGGATACAGTTTACAATAATCGTCATTTTAAACTTTTTTTATATTTACATAACAATTTTCAAGAGTATTATTAGATTTTCATTAGACATGTCGTGACGTATTCTTAGATTTGTATTATATTATTGTTAGAGAAGGTGATTTATCGCGGGAAAAGTTAACTGTTTGCTAGGCTTCAATGTAATGTATTCATTTCTGATGCTTTTATTTCGTTACTGGCGAATATCTATTTGACTGGGCCAATGATAACTCTGTTGCACTACATCTGGACTTCTGTCATTCGTCTGTAAACAACTAGACTGTGCCACATAACCGTCGGCTAACAATACATGACGCAGGACGATACACTGATTTGCAGGATACGCTGGCAGAAAACGTTCTCGCGATAAATCACCTTCTCTAATTATTGTTTGTGTTAAATTATTATTAGAGACATTGGAAAATCACGGGAATAGTTGACTGTTTGCTAGGCTCCAACGTGATGTAGGCCTATATAACACTGATTGTTTCGTATCAACATTGGCTATCGTTTATTTGTAGCATTTTTCTCTCTACAACAGGCCCAGTTATAACTGTACAGCTTGGACACACGGCGTGTGTGATTTGTCCCAAAACTGTTCACACGTGTCACGGTTAATATAATACTGTTTATTGGAGGCTATTATGAACATTTTCGCGATTTTCCAGTGTCTCTAATTATTAGTTATGAATCTCTGCTTCGATAAAGAAAAGTTTTTGTTATGATATGTGGCTAATTACACAGAGTACGTAAAACAATAAGGTACAATGTATAATATGTTAGCTGTGCCTGGCATGTCTTTTTTTTTTTTTTTGGCTTCCCTGTATCTCATTTGGCCCCCTTTCCCCCGTTTCCATTCATTATTTTATTAAAGAAACCTTCGCGGGCGCAAGCACATCACACTTTCAATCGGATGAACAGTATTGGAACGCATACGTAGGCTACATATAATATATATATATATATATATATATATATATATATATATATATAGTGTGTGTATACAAGTATACAAGTATTTCTACATAAATATATATACATATATATGCACATATATACATATATGCATACATGAATACATACACATAGGTTGTACATACATATATATGTGTATGTATATATATATATGTCTACACATGTATCTACATACATATAGACAGAGAGAGGTTTTTGCAACGCAATGTTATTAGTGTCAGTTGAACATGAAATGGTTCAATTAAAATTTACGAATGGCGAGCAAAGGTAAAATATTTTGATCCCACATTAAACCATACTACATAAGGTTTTTCCGGTAAAATTATACTTAGTATTTTACTGGCAAAATTGCTTACAACAGTTTTGCCGTGTTCGCAAGACAGTGATGCATTATTGCTTACCTACGTCACCAGTACTTAGTTGTGGAGCAGTTTCAAAGATAGTCCAAATAACAAGGAGGATCTATATACAAACAGTTTCTTGGAATACGCTTCCTATCGAAAATTGCTGTCGACGTTTTCCTTTCTTACCTGAACTAGTGCACAAACAAAACATTTCCGAATCCAGCTCACGAGTTATAAACATGGGCTGTTTGCAGAGGACAGTTTGAGTCCAAGCATCCTTCCATTTTACGTTAACTCGTCAGTGTTTGCGAAATAAATAGGTAAACGTCTGCCAGCAATAAGTTACATATCTTAAGTGTCATCTGTAATTATTTGTTGGCACTGTTTGGTAATAAAATTAAATAACTTCATACAAAGTATATTTTACTATTGTAACAATTATTTTTACAACTGTACCGATTATATTTTACTCATGTAATGTACATACTTATTTCGCGTGTCGTAAAAATGCGAGAATTGCATGAGAACAAGGATTTTTTTTACAAGGAAGTACACGACTGTAAATAAATTTTTTGCCATAAATCTGTTTGTAAAAATGTCGTATTCATGGTAATATTTCTAAGGAAGAACAGCTACAACATACTACTATCAGTTCATTAATTATGAAATAAGAACGATTCGTCCATCGCGTTAAATTTCTGGTAATTACAAGGCGTATGCTAGAAGCGCAAATGAGGAGTGATACGATATGATGTAATAGCGACGGAATACAAGGGCGAGGGAAACGGAAGTACGCCGAGAAAACATACTCAATGAAGAAAACCAAACGGCAACTTTTGTCACCAGTGGCGGATTTAGAAGGGGGACAACGCCTCTCTCCCCATTTAAAGGTTAGATTTATTTTATTTATTATTTTTTTCTTATTAAATACTATCTTTTTAAGACATAATTTATTTTTAAAATGTTCTTACTTATGTAATTAAATTTTTTATGTGTAAATTCCTTAAAAAGCACCATTTTGCATTTCTAAAATCGAAATTTTCTCGGGGAGGACCCCGGACCCCTCGCTTGTGGCTTGGTGTGAATGTATACACACATTTTAAGGCATAAGCCAAACCGTTTCTCGCAATGCTGGATTCGCTACTGTCTGTCTCGTTCAGGTAGCCGCCTGTCCAGGCCACCGAGTTGTGTGTAAAGCTACGGCCGATACAGGATTATTCCAAATATGCCCAGTTTCTGCACAATGGAAGCATTAGAAGAACGTTATATGTGTGTACACCAGTTTCATTTCCCCGTGTATCTCTAACGTTTATTATGAACATGGCGAAAGTGGGTGTTTTTTTATCATTTCAGGTATGACAAAATTGGCGTAGAATATTTTCATAGGTATAGGCGTGTAAAGTACGCATTTGTATTTAATATTACGTGTTACATAGGCGAGTTGTCTGTGAGAAGACAGCCCACCCTACCCCCTCCAAGTTTAGTGACTTGCTGCTAGAGGCTTGAGCAGTGAAGCACGTACTGTGACGTCATTAATGCTTCTTCATGTCTAGGTCTCGAATGCGCAAAGTATTTCCACCCCAGGAGGTCACTTATTCGAAAATGGGAAACTACCTCCCGGGTATCGAACCCGGGTCACCTTTAGAATTTGTCTATGGACATACACCATTGCTCATGTTTTGCTGATCAAGCCTGTATTGTGTTCGACTGAATTCTCTATCTAAAAGTCTTTGTTGTCTAATGTAACAATTATTTGGGGGGGGGGGGGGGGCTGACTGAATTCCGCTGGAATGGCTTTTTTTTTTGTACTTTTGTGTGTGTTTTATATTGTTTCTTCTTGTCCGGTTTCGTACTTTTTCTTTCAGCACAGGCGTATGTCTACAAACCAATAAATTATATATTTAACTCCCATTGCAATAAACATTTAAAAATCTCCGGGTAACCTTACGTCGGAAATATGTTACCAGTACCCTACCGCGTACCTCCGCTAGTTCGTCTTAAAGTGATGACTGGATGATGAATTTCCGTCGTAGAGCCGGCCCGTGTGGCTTCAGCTCGCCACGCTGGTGGTGGTTTCGCCTCTGTATTCTTACGTGTTCTGTATCCGTGTCTCGCAGGCGAAGCTGTGCGAGGTCGCTCACGTGGTCTTGAAATCCGTCCGGGGTTTCTAGCAGGGAAGAGGGGTTATGGTAGAAAAGGGGCGTGGAGGTACGTAAGGGCGAACCACCCCTCCAACCACCAAGCAGAGGATGGTGCCAATTTCCCGGAAGTGCCCCGTAAAGACAAAGTAGGCAAACTCCCGCCGTAACTCTGCCCAGAACCGACTCCTCTACCTTCATTAACAACGTTCCTTCCAGCCCTTCAGGCAGGCCCTTCCACGAGACGTAAAACGTTATGACGGAGGGACCCTATACACATACACACCCTCGACACTGCTGGACGGAAAAAAAAAAAAAGCTACCCCGAGTCTTTTCTTACGTTGCCCTCCTGAGGTCGTAAAGTGCCTGTGGATGGTATCACTCGTTCCAAGCTCGCCTTCCGACCGTTGAAACACAGATGAGCCTAGTAGATTTCAGCGCTATCCTCATTCTCTCTGAAATCTAATTTAGCCTTGCTATTTCGTTGTTATCTGTAAGAAATAACGTTTTTCTTTAGTCAAAATATTCATAAAAGAGCAGCAAAACTAAGAACAATATAAATCCGTGTATCAAGAGAAAGAGAGGCCGCGGTGGCCGAGAGGTCAAACCTCTCGCCTCTCACCAAGGCGATCAGGGCTTGATTCCCGGCGGGGTCGGTCCCCGGATTTTCGCATGTGGGAATCGTGCCGGACGATGCCGCTGGTCGGCGAGTTTTCTCGGGGATCTCCCGTTTTCCCCGCCCATTCATTCCATGCTCATCATGTCATCCCTCACCAGTTGTAAAGATCTCGATGTTATATTTCTTATCAAGAGAAAGAATGTGGTGATTTATTGTCAGAGACTAGCAGCGAATTACATTCACTAATACCATATCATATGAGTAACAAAACGTACGTCGTGCATTTGTATTCTTTTACGAGAGGCTGTGTTTATATTTAGCAACAAAATAGCGATAAGCTATTCACAAATACTACGTGACCCGAGTTACAAAGCCAACATGCAGGTCTTAAAATTGTCGGTTCAAAAACTGAAGTAAGTACAACAATGTAAGGTAAAACTATCCTATCACACTTAACACAGGCACTTAACACTTTCCGTATGCAACATAAATTATTTGTAGGTAGGTAGGCGATATTTTGGCAAACCATGCCGAGATATTTCACCTGAGTTACAAAAATGCTAAAACACAATACCGGATTATTCACTAACCTTGTCACAAACAAACTGCACACCTACCACCTTATATAAACGTTTTGCATATACCGCTCTTTAAAAAAAATTCTCAGCATTACTGCTATTGTCACGAAAATATACGGGGAAAAAAACATGATCCCCCCCCCCCCCGGCTGAGAATTCACATTTCTACGGCCACGTTCAAGCATTTTCAGCAAAGATTATCCAACACTTTCGCAGTAGGCTACGATTCCCCCATCCATAGTACCAACACTGTACGAATTATTTGGTCTCTGTGTTTAAATTAGGTGTGGTAAAACTGTTTCCCGCACATAAACGGTAGCATTCATATTAATATAGGAAACTATCAAACGTTCATAACAGTGCTCAACATTTCCTCTCTTTACAAGCTGAAGTATTGTAAATGCCCCATATTTTGTATAGGCTAGTTACTTCATATCCTTTTTAGGAAGTATTTTTACAGTGTGAACGTCTGAACACGCATCGTGAATGATGGAGAAAGAAGTTTCAATCAAAACTGCTACGTTCGTAACATAATTTTCGGTGTTATATTTATCTTGCCGAAATACTAAATAACATGTAATTTAGGTGTTTAAGCTCATTTCACTGTTATTTCATCGTAACATTTATTTTCCGTTGCATAAGTTACCTGACGGAGGAGAACTTCAGCAACCTTCGGTTATCGATTTGTTTTCCCTAGTCCAGTTACGAGGGGCTGTTTTATTCCGATATTTTCTCTGTCGTCTTAGAGATTTCAAGATGGTAGGATTCTCGTTGATCATTCCTAGGCACTAGAGGCACTAGTGAAAGCTATCGCGCATTTAGCATCATGCTTCAATATTGGAGTCGACGATATTCTCTTGGGAAATATTTGGTTTCTATACCTCCTTGTTGCAGAGATAACCAGAAAGCCAGATAAACATTCGGCCCCAACAGCAAAGACACCCCTTTGGTCCAGCGATAAATTCAGACCTGACATGTCCACGCCGTGCTCCCGGGCAAGGAGTTGGAGTTCAGATTTCATGGATGAGACCGAGGAAGGGGGAAAAGGAGAGATGACTTCTGCCCTTTGCGCCACACGATCTGGTGGTGCAGGCTCCGTCGTGCAGGCAATTTCACGCGCACCTGGCGAGTCATGTCCCCGCTAGGGGTGAGAGGGTTGAGTATGTGTATTCGGGGGAGGATGAGGTGGTGTTCTGGCTTTGATTGCAAGCGGGTCTACCCCATGTTGTATGGGGCGTGGTGGGGTAGGCAACTCTGTAGACGACACCTACGCAAATGTTTCCTACTCCGTCCTTACCCTCCGACTTCGAATAACCTCTTCGTTCCACGCATACAGGATGCTACAAAATTGTACGTCAATATTTTGGAGAGACAATCCTCAACTAATATTCACGAAGGAGGGGGGCAAACAATAATAATTGTTCTAATTTTCATTTTTAAGGAGGTACAATGGTCACCGTATTGTATAGCAAAGTTCTGTTTCAAAAAATGTATTTTTGTACTTGAACAAAGGACATACAGAATTATTATAACTAATGTAGACAAGTAGATTTAAAGTTTGTCCCTGTTTCAAAGATTCAGAAAAAAGAGGGGTGGGGGAGTGAAATGGGGGTGATATACTCTTGTCAACCTTGCCCCCCCTCCCCCTTTGTAGTTGCTGCCCTAACAGTAAAGTGATCCAGTTTTTTCGGGCCTTTGTTCATATATAATTTTTGTTCTTCTAGATGTTAGTATTTCCCTCCCCCCCAATATTGATATGCAATATTGCAACGTCTTGTATTAGTATATAAGGCTTACCAGGCCTCAGTTCCTGTTCTTGATATGTGTTGTGTTGTAGTGAGGGGCAGTAATTGATTGTATAATATAAAGAGCCAAAACTTAATTTTGACATATGAACACACAAGAAGAGTTTGTTAACTGAGTTACAACTGTGAGAAACTTCCCAGACGTACAGTAAACCAGAGAAACTAGCTAGTTACTAATACATGACCTGGAAATATGATGAATAGATCGAGCCACAAATTTTTGGTGTCAATAATTTTGCCCCAGTTAGTTTGAGTGTTTTATGTGCATGTCTGCAGCTCTGCAGCTCTGCTTCATGCCGTACGTAACTAGGTGATTTTAAATTTCGGTTTCAGTCGCCATAATTAATTTTATTATTTTTCGCTTTTTCCGAATTCTAAGAAGAAAAACGTTAAATCGGCGACTATACCGCAAATTCTATTTACCTTGACATACAATACAAGCATGGCAATAGAGCTAGTAATGTATAGTTATGTCACAATTTGTCGAGAAAAGTATGAATATAAAAAAATTTTTGCCACACACGTTGCGACGTAATTATATGTTAACAGCTGAATCACAAGGTCTGTACTGCATCGAAATGCGAATAGAATTGGAGGTAAAATCGCATATTTGACACTTTTCTTCTTAGAATTCCCAAAAACTGGAAAATAATAAAATTCAATATGGCGCCTGAAACCGAAGGGGTTCTACTTACAAATAACAGACTGGTTGCATCCAGTAATATTGTAACTGGAACATTCAAAAGAGGAACATCACAAAACAAGTTGGCAATAAACATGAAGCAATACCGCAGGTGTGCATGTACGGAATTGAAACAAGCTGAAGCAATAATCTTTTTACAAAAATAATACGCCCCTAACCATTTGTGACATTATAATCGTATTCACATGAAGTTCATTTTAAAAAGACCATTTTTTAATAGTCTCGCGATGATGGTTAGAGTCTCTACATTTTTGATAGTATCAAAGGTAGTAAAAGAGCAGAAAACCTGTAAATCATCAGCACAGATATGATATTGACAAAATATATTTGATCTAAGCAAGTCATTTCCTTGCAGAGTAAGAAATGTAGGTATATACATTGAACCGCGAAACACTCAGGTACTAACTCCATACCACAACACTTTGACTCCTGCAAGAAAGATACGACCAGAACTCTTCCAAACGAATAATTTTCGAAATTTATTTTTTAATGAGATACTCTTACAAAATTATATATAAGACTATGTATACAATTTATGCAATTAGGTTTTTGTAAAACATCATTTTAAGTTGCGTTACGTTAATCATCCGGACTATC
Source organism: Medauroidea extradentata (assembly GCA_003012365.1). NCBI lineage: Eukaryota > Metazoa > Arthropoda > Insecta > Phasmatodea > Phasmatidae > Medauroidea > Medauroidea extradentata. The sequence goes on along the minus strand of PNEQ01099408.1, from coordinate 20,680 downwards.
GAATATAAAAATTAGTAAGGTTTCTTGAAAGTACCGGGATTCTACCATAAGTTTTTGGTACAACCGTTTTCGTTTCAAAATAATTATCTTCAAAATGTATGTATTGTATGAACTAATTGTTTTAACTTCTTGGCTGCAAACTTGACTGGTGTTGTTTTTAACCTCGAATTTCAAACTAAAATTATCTATGGGCTTTTTCGGATGTCTAGTTTTTTCTTCGACCCAATTGTGTTTTTTTTTTTTTTTTTTTTCAGCTAGTTAATACGTAAATGCATTGTATAAATTATGCTGTGCTCAAAAGTTATCACCTGAGGCTACATTAAAAATGTTTGATCTTTTTAGGCTATTATTCTTGAAAAAATAAGGCTTTTCAGTATTGCTCGGTTAATACCCAGATACACATTTATACAATTTTTACGAGTACTGCATTGTTTTTAAATCGTAAATATGCATATAGCGTATAACTGCGTTAAAAAAATTGTTTTTGTTATGTAGTTTAATTTTTTTAGAACAATATATTATACATTTTGTTTGGTTATTGACAATGAATAATAATTTCATTAACCACAAAAATAACAATTTTGTTGTATTTGTCTGTGTGTTAAAAATAATTTTCAACATACCTATGCGACGGTTTGATATCTTCTCCATTTTAGGGTTTGAAATGCAATTAAGTTAAAAAGTTTAAATAGCAGCACAGGGCCGTAACCTTGAAAAAAAAAGCGTGTACCTGCCGGGATTCGAACTCGGAACAGTGATCATCTGTAACATCGGCGCTGAATGTCCGCTGTTCGCAAAACGGCATGCCCCGTGCACCTCGCAGTCTCGTTTACAAGTACACTGCAGGTAGAAATCTGACCCAGAGTGTGGGGGCCGGTGTCACAAGACGAGGCTCTGCACCGAAGCAATCAGTGTAAGTGACGTGTGAGGGGCGTGAGTGAGGGGTTGAGCAGAGCCTAGAGGGTAGAGTAATCAGTCATTGTCGCGTCATATCGAGATCCCGGATGCGTGACGAGTATCTGCTGACGTGTGGATGTATGAGGGGATGTGGCAGTTCTCGTCTCTCCAACACAGGCCTCTCTGGTAATACAAGCAGCCATAAATATCCACACCGAGGCACTTCCACGATGCTCGTAAGTTTAAGTGCAACAACCCTCAACATCTTGAACCGCCTACAACCTAGCACGCACTTAAAATGCGTTCTTTTATACAAAACTATTCCACATGTACCCATTGTGCCTACGTACAAAAGGAAATGACACTTCAAAATATGACTGAAAGATAGTTTCAATGTATCACATCAATGATTAGAAAAATAATTTCGGGGAGCCCCCTTCCCCCCCCCCCTCGCAAATGACTACTAAATAGCACTGTCATATCTTAAAAACTACTCTTAAAATATGCAACGGTAAAAATATATCGATACTGAAAGTCAGTCAGGCGAGTGATCTACGGTACCACTGCACGCCGTTTCAGTGTCTTGCGGTAGAGGTGATACCGCACCAGATGAGCCGGTCAACATCACCCTTGGCGCCGTGCCTCACTCACACCAACACACAGCCAGTAAGGAGTGTCCCCATAAAACCGATAACTGAGCAAACGGCCGAAGGACGTTCACTTATAGCGACAGCTAGGCGTGTTTTCGTCTGAGAAAACACTCGAAAGAACGGAAAACCAAGAGAGACACTGACCAGAGAGAGAGAGGAAGAGAGAGAGTTTTTGGATGTATATAAGAGGAAAAGGGAACGCAGCACTAATTACGAACAGAAATTATGAAAACACCCTTCGCTTTTTGTCGGATTTCACGCAAGAAAATAAGTTACTTTAAGGTTACATTACATGAATGTATTCACCAACGATGCGACAAGGTTACGATAGGTAAATTGTTTATTAGAAGAATATGTATCTCAAATGTTTTACATTACAATTAGAGATGATGGTAGACTATATCGCGAAAATGTTTTATGCCAACATATCCTTGAAAACACTGTAGTTAATTGTAACATATATGATTGGGTGATATACATCTGACATAACGTAGCTGTCTGCAGACCAATAACAGGCATAAAATATTACAATTGCGGATTCTTATTGGCTCAGTCAAATAGGGCAACAGCTCCACATATAAGCGAATGCCAGTAATCTTCTGGTTAGCTGAACGTGTGTTGAAACCCAGCAAACAGTCAAGTTTTCCCGCCATACACCATCATCTCTAGTTATAATTCACTGAAATCAAAATTTTATTACAGTCGTATTGATATCCCAGTAGCATAACTTCGACTCTAGTAACAAAGATCCGATTTCGGTCCTTGCCTGAAAAATTGCATTGCCGAAGGTATATTATTATTATTTTGAGAAACTAGAACAAACAAACCATCTTCACGTGAAGGATGTTAACTTCCAAACTAGGACGTTCCTTTATATTTTCTGTACCATCCTAAATAATTTTCCCGGTAATATGAAATTGTGTCACAGTTGTTCATACCAGCGCTATCAACCATACGTCATGTATTGCGAACTGTAGCGCAGAAACGGTGTGTTTTCGAACCTATGTCCACATAAAATTTTTGTTCCTCCACACGTGAGAATTGTTTACCCATATTATTGACACGGAAGTTTGCAACATCCTGTATGTTTTACGGAAACAGTGAAATGGATACTGACATTATCAGACTTTTGTTGTAACTATGTGGATCATTTGCTCTATATTTACAAACTAAAACGTAGTAAGTGTCCCATTATTTTGTATGGGTAAGTTACTTCCAGTACTATTTAGGAAGTATTTTTACAGTGATAGTACTGCCATAAATAACTCGGGACAACACGGTAAATATTACACAGACAATGGACGACTTAAAGTACACGCCTCCTGACGTCACCCCAGGGGAAAAGTACTGTGGGAAACAAAGCTTGTTTACAAACATGCTGATTTGTTAGTTGTTAATTGCAGAAAGCAAAAATGTTGCGCATTCATAGATTCGTACGCAAGGGTAAAAAATATTAGTTTCAATTTCATGGTTAAGATACGCAAATACATAAGATTAATGTTTACCTGAAAAAACGGCAAATTCCAAACATAAAAACAATTTTCTTGACGTACATATCATCCGGGACATGTGAAAGCAAACAGATAAATGTAGGTTATGTTCGGCTGCGGTATCCATGGAGATAGGAATTGTATCCCACACCTGACTGAAGCTCCAGCCTCTTTTCAAGTCGTCCATTGCTAGGATGGAGAACAAATAATACCCTAGTTTGGGTGATACGAGAACTTCACACACGTTAAAATAGAACGAAACAAATATTCCTATAACTCAATAGTAACAATTTCTTTGTCGGACATTTCGTATGGTTAAAAGGGGGAGAGTATGTACAATTGAAATATTTGCTGAGGCGCTACAAAAAAAAAGTAAATAAAAATAAATCTGTACTCTTGAGGTTAACTACAACAGAAGGGTTTTGTTGGTTTTTACATTCCAACCACGTATAGCTAGATGTGTGCCAGGGATTCACTGCTACACAAGATAGTCATGCTGGTCTGCTCTGAGGTTTGCGCTCTGAATTTTGAATAATCTACCCAGAGGTTCTGAGAAACGGCCAAACAGAACTCAATCTTACGAAGATGTATATTTTGTTTCTCTACAGGGTGCTTTTAATGGTAGCATGGAATTTCGAAATTCTCTTAATCCCGCCAGTAAACTTCCCCTTCAACCTGGAGAGTCCCGGAGCATAATTCTATTTCCAAAACAAACGAGAATTATCCCGGCGTAAATTCAGTCTCGGTGTTTTGAGGGCGCGGAGGGAACGAACTCGGGACATTTATCACGTGTTATTATGAACACGATTTTACCTCGCAATAAATTACGCGAGGAAGTACGTTTTTTATCTGGGAGGCCAAGGGAGGAAGTTGGCTGGTGAAGAAGGCCAGGGGGTTTGGTCGGTATGGTGAAGGGGAAGGGGGGGGGGGTAAAGTAGGGCCAATTATAAACGCTGGGCAGTGCCATTGTGTGCCTCGCCAGGAATTCCCCTTCGGCCCCCGAAAAACCCGACCGAGTGGAAGTCGGAACTTGTCCGGAACAACCGACCTCCCTAGCCCACACCCACGTGACTTTAATCTCCACGAACTTCCACTCACCCTCCTCACTCCCCAACCCTTCACAACCCCACTGAATTGTTTCACGGAAGGGCGAAAGGGAAAACGGTGAATAGGAAGGGGTGTTCCACGCTGCAACCCCCGCCAACCACCGTTCGGACTTTTTGGCGCGAGATTCCGCGACTTGCCGTGGTCACTGGCGAGTCTTTTGTTCGTAGCGGTTCGGGGGCCTCCGTCCAGCGGGGTGGAGGAGTTTTTATACGACCAACACCCCTCGCCTACCCCCTTCTCCAGAATCTTAACAAACCCTACGAGGTCGTCTCAACTCTCGCGTGCAGTTAACTTCTATCTGGTGCTCTCGTGATAATATACTTGCGAGCAGCCACGCCCCATCTCCCCTGCTTTCTTGCATAAAAAGTATAAAAAAAATTATCACAAGAGCACAAAAAGGGTGCGAGGTTTAACTGTTGTGCCCGCACTAGCAGAGTTCTCGCTTGTTGGAATTAACCTTTATTTGCTAAATAAACCCGGTGATAGTGTCCCAGCGAGTAGCGCCCGAGGAGAAACAATTGGAGTGGTTTTCCCGCACAATGGCGGGGACGCGATAAGTTCACGACCCTCTTTTTTTTATATATATTTTTCACGCTCGCTTGTAGCAAGTTTAATTCATTTTCAGTGATGGCCTTCGTAATTGCTCGGAAGAATTTAATTCTTTATCGTTTTCAGTTATGTTTCTGTTGCCTTTGTAATTTTTAGCAGGGTACAAATGTGCTTTTCTTTCCGTGTTGATACTAGATGTGGTAAGAAAGCCTTGCTATGGTTTTCATCAAAGATTCAACCGGTTAGACGCTTTGTTTTCTGGAAAAATTAATTCCACAAAGAACGGGAAGCCAAAGGTATTAATGCGCACTTACCGACTATCCTATCAGCTCAGTTATACTTACTAATGAGTACTATTTCTGGAAATACAAAGCAATGGCAATTCGAGCAAAGTCCAACCTCAGGTTATTATTTATTAATTGCAAGAAAAATAATGGCGACCACACAAAGAATGTAAGGCTGTATTCAGGCTGTTCAGGATGACACGATAACAAAAAATAAAATCTGAAAAAAAAATAAAAATTACTAACCATTACCGCATATACTTAAACATTAAGAATAGGTACCTTACTTCGTGTGTGGTTGGCAGCGAATTGCTGAATATAGTTCCGTGCATTTTCCTATTTAAATGCAACAGTACTGAAATAAAATCAAACGAAAGCTATCACTGCGCAGTTAATATGCTGTAAAACACATATTTATGAACTTATCTCAGCACAGTAAAATTTTACTACACACGCGCCAACACACTATGAGATTCCTATGTACTTTTTTAAAAAAATATATCAAAATAATGACAATTTACTTCATTTGTGGCAATTTTTAAAAAATACCTAAGGACTGTTGTTGTTTTTTTATCATTTAGTATATTGACTATAGTAATTTCAGTGTAAATTATTTCATTCATGTAAGTTACTTGGTTTTTGTTATTACTATGTGCCCGTAACTTGAGAATTCTGACTTTGGCATGCTGCTATGGAAAAACTGTGAGAACTAAAGAATGTTCACTAATGGAAAATATAGTCACAAGTAACATCTATAAAACGAGCACTATGTCGTGGAAATGTAAAATTATGAATTTTTGCCATGTAAACGCCCTTAACTTGATCTAGTAATTTTTTTTTTGTAGCCTGATACAACAAAACACCAAAAGCAACACACCATATTTTGTTTACGCAACAAAATATGCAGTTTATTCGGCAAAGTACTTATACGGTTGGTGCAAGTGTAATAATTTGTTTGGAATTTCACAAATGTATATTTTGTTGCTCCGACCAAACCGTAACGTTTGTTTACTCAGTTGTTTGTAATCATACATCAAGAATTATTCTGCCATTGTCTGTACCGTTTATAGCAATATTTGTTAGTGTATTAAATGACATTTTAGTTACAAACAGTCCTTACAAAACAAGTTTTATAGGAAATAGAAAAAAAAAAGTGTAAATTTGTAACCATTTTATTAGCTACACATGTAGACACAAGAAATTATCAATCCCTTTCTTTCATTATTTGTCGTGGATGCTTGTGAGCGCTCCACTGTGCGAGAGATCCCGGTTTCGATTAGAGGTACTATTATTTAATTATTTTCAGTAGATCGACGCCAAAATCTATGCATAACCAAACAAATATTTATTTTTGTACTGACTAAACATTACGCTTTGTCAATAAAATAAAAAAAAATTTTGTTTCAGCAAAGAAAATATTTATTTTACCACATGCATGCAAATTATTTAGTTGTGCCAAGAAAATTTCGTTAAAGTCGTATTGAAAACCTGTCGTACTAATCTTGCTGAGTTTATCTTCATTTATTGCTGACTCAAATTTTGACAACATATATTTGAACAAAATTCGATGGAGACAGATAATTACCATTCCTTTAATTAGTCACATTGTATTTTAAATATTATATCGTAATTATGAAATAATTAAGTTATTTACATTTTGGATAGTTAACCCCCGACGCAAAATTATGGGTGTTATAAGTTTAGCGTGTGTATCTGTCTGTGGCATCATAGCTCTTTTACGGATGAACCGATTTTGACTTTTTTTTTTGTTTGGAAGATGACTCGATCGAGAGTGTTCGTAGCTATGATTCAAGAAAGTTTTGTTCAGCCGTTTGAATATCATCAGCTCTTTTCTAGTTGTTGAAGAGATGTGAGCAATGTCTACTGATCTCATCGATTTGAAATGTAGTATCCTGTGACTACAATGATATTACAATATCATGGTCAACTTGACCTGATGCTGCAGCATCATCTGGAATCTGCAGGATGCCCAACTCCTCGCCAACTTACAGTCGGAGTTTTTTTATATACTTTTATTTAAGTTTTACTTGTTATTATTTCTCACCATGTACTAACGACTAAATAACTCCTACTATCAATAAATCTAATCATATGCACATTATTATAAAACGTAACATTTTTATAAAGAAACGCTGTCGGTAGTATGTCACACTCTTTATATATTAACCGAAAATGAATAATTTTGAGAAAATAGTTGACACAGCCCTTTAACCTTTCTCCCAGTGCCGGAGTCCACGAAGAGAGCGCTGTCTCGGATTCGCTTCATTCCCCTAGGAGTCTCTCACAGCGAAGGAGAAGAATTGCCTCGTGATATGTTTTAATATCCCACTCGCCGTGACGCAGAGCGGAAAGTGGCGAGAGCAGACCGCGCAGAGATGACAGACGGTCCTCAGACACGCCGAATGGAAACGTTTATGGGGAGCGTTCCTGATACTTGGCGAGAGTCATTTGTCACGTCGTGCAGGACCGTTGAAGGACTCCGGAGGGGGATGAAAAGATCTGCGTCAGTTTCTGGTGGGGCGCCAGTGGCGTGCGTGTTCGTTCTTTGGGAAGGGGGGGGGGGAGGAGAACGTAAATGTCCCCTTGGTCTTTTTGTCTCTATATCTGACCGTTTCCAACGCTGAGAAAGTGCATAGGGGAGGGGAATAGATCCTGTTGGATGTCATTTCGAGGGTGATTCATCGCCGCTTGATTCTTGGCTGCAGCGGCCGGGGTTGGTACCATTGGCCGGCGCCATGTTTGCTGGCCGATTATAGCCTCTTAGAGGGGGTTTCTCATTGAGCACTTAACCGAGGACGTAACCTTGAAGGGTTCCTTTACCGCCACGAGGGATCCGACTCTGTCTGTGACTCTCAAGAGACGACCTTTGCAGACACATGCTGTGTTATTAATGCCACTCGCATTTCTCTCCTCTCCTGACCTGCACAGGATTTCGAATCTTAGTATAAGGAAAACCTACTAAAGAAATGTATAGTATCGTAATAATAGTTTTGCCTAAGTTTGTGCCCTAGCATGTTGAATTTCTGTTGTACACTAAAAATTCGATTCCGACGCGAAATATTACAATTAACCTGCAGTGAATTTCCTAAATTTGACAGTCCTAAAAATGTCGGTAGTCGCCAAACGTACCGAATTTAGCTTGTTAGGAAACGACTGTAAGTAAATACGTTTAGAAAAATTTTTAGTTTGATTATTATTAGCATAGGCCTAATGCATTGTATAATATTTCAGTAACTTTATACCAAATATTGGAAGTCATTAAAATATTTTACAATGTAGTTTTACCACCTACTTGAGAAACAGTAATAATAGTTTAGTAAGTTTGTGCTTGACAGCCTCGAAAGAAAACATTGCAAGCATAGATATAGGTTTTACCCAATCAGAAAATTGCTTGCTTCTCAGTAAATCCAAGAAAGTTCTGTTCCCATTGGCCTAGCAAGAGAAAAAAAACTCATGGCAATAAAAAACTTATATTTTGACAACGTTATTGGTACCGCGATGTTTCTCATTAGTTTCGTTTCAAGCCTGAAGACGTAAACTTTTTCCAATTCCCAAACTTAGAGTTCTTTATTTGGCTGAAACTTGTGCTTTTCCGAGTCATTTGTGCGTTATTTTTTTTTGTTGATTGGAACATGTGTATTCGCCCTTTTTTGTGTGCTGTTCATGGATTTACTTGCACAATTCCGTTTACATTTCATAGTGGGTGTTTAGTAGTCTATTTTTTAAAATAACATATAATAATTGCGGGATTCATGAACAATTTTCGTGTCTCGTCCTTGCAATTGTCAGAATTATTTAGTATTTTTTTTGTGGTTGGTTTTATCGTCACACAACACACAGTTCAACTAACTAAACGGAGCATGTCCACAACTCGTTCATTCTCATTAACTTCACAACGAAAACAAATGAATTTATTAAATGTAGGAGTTTTCGGCGTGGACGCTTGTTTAGCATGACGATTGGCCAGCAGTCTCAACAAACATGCAATTTGGTCATAAAGAAACCTATTTCCAGTAACGTTACCATGACAATGAATTTTCCCCCAGTCTACCTATGCGAGAAGGTTGGTAGCAATGCACTGCGACATGCTGGCGTCAGACTCAGCCCTTAGAAGTTGGGGTGACATTGTGCGCAGGGGAGAAACTAATCGTGCGAACTTGCTAGTGGTTTGTAACGGACAGCTCATTTTCTCTTCGGTTCTCTCACCCCCTCCTCGCCATTTATCCATGCCATCGTAACTCTGATGGGAAAAATGAATTCTTAACCGAAGATTGCCGAAGTTTCCCACCCTTCCTCAGGCAACTTATCAGCGATAAATAAATGTTACAATTAAATAAAAATTATAAGATTATCCACGTATAAAAACACATGACATTGTAAATAAGTTTTATTTACTATTTTGAAAATATAGATATAATGAAGATTGTATTATAAACATAGCAATTCTGAAACGCCTCTCTCAGTTGTTCGTGGTGCGTTTTCTCATGTTGGTATTACAGAGAGGTAAGAAGAAGAATATTGTTGCCTACTTCGGGTATCTTCAGTGAAAATACGGTTCTCTTTGTTTAATAGTGAGTGATAGTCACCATCTTGAATATTTTTTGTGTCATAACTTTTCTTCTTGGTAAATTTCTGGAATTTTAACCTAACTACGAAATATAAAACATACTGATAAGAAAATTCTTATTCCTTTCTTAACTGCAATTCGATCTGCAACAACCGTAACGGAAATTAAAGATTTATGGTGTATAAAATTCTATCAAAATTATTATATTCCGTAATTAGGTTAGAGTTCCAATAGTTTACCCAGAAGAAAAGTTATGACACAAAATCACGGCCGTTGAAGAACAGGTCTGGACACTCGCCTGGAAACTTGACCCCCTTGTTGTTTGGCTGTAGTTCACCAAGTTGCCGATAATGCTATACATTTTTGGCGCTGTAATCCGAGTGGTCGAGCTCAAACTTCGCCCACTTCCCTCCCCCTAATATAAACAATTTATCAAAACGTTTTTTTATCAACTTCTGAAATGCTTCCTTCGCTCACAATTTTAAATCATTGCTCTAGAAAACTTTACTTACTTATTTATGTTAACAATGGAAAAAGTGGGTAGAGTTTGAGTCCGACCGCCCGGATTACAGCGCCAAAACATTCTCGGTAACTTGACGAACTACAGCCAAACAACAAGGAGGTCTAGCAAAATACATTTGTAGATAGGCGAGTGTCCAGACCTATTCTTCTACGACCATGCACAAAATTCAAAAAAATTTAAGATGGTGACTATCAATAACTCCACGGGAGTTAGGACTCTCTGACTGTTTGCTTTCTGCATTAAACGGCCAATAATTTTTCCTTACCAACCACCTCACCAGAGAACTATTTGACCAAGTCTGTTGTTTGAAATTATGGTTGACCTTGCCTTTAAAAATGGCATGGTGAGTTAAATAGACTCCGATAACATGTATTTAAATTCGCATAGATTTATAGGTTAATATTGAAATACAAAAAAAAAAAAATGGGGTATCTTAGGAAAACCTGTTGCTTGCTGTACTTTTGGGTTAATGTGCCGTCCATGTGATTAAATCCTTAGAGTAAGATCAAATATAATAAACACTATTGCCGCACAGATATGCGCTAGTAAAAAGAGAAGTGTACGAAGAAAAACCTAGCGTATGGTTTTGGTTTCAGTCAATTAATTTATGTTGTGGCAGCGTAAATTTGAAACTAATTAAATGTAGTGTATTGCTCTATGTTGGCTTGAAGTTGAGTCACAATCGTTGTCCTCGGAAATTGCCAAATCTGTCCAGTATTGGCTTACAGTGTAATTGGTAAAATATTGTACCAAAATTGAATTTACAAAATTACAGCTACATAACTAGTTTACCATAATAAATTACACTGGCAACATATTTGCTCACGAAGTTGGCCGAATCTGCTTTTATTTATTTATTTTAGGATTGCTATTTTCTTCATACTGATCTAGATTTTGCCCGCAAAATCATCAGCGCTGGTTGTAAATTTTTGCAAATTTTGAATTGTGAAAAATGAGGTTTAGGGTGATTTATAACAGTTTTAGAAACGTTTTGTAAAAAAAGAAATTTTTCCCTTAACTTTTTGTTTACCCCATTTTGCCCCCCCCCCCAAATTCCATTTTGCCTATCACACACACACATACATACGTGCCCTTGAGGTATCTGTTTACTGAGAGCTTTGAAGGATTTTTATTAGTCCTATTACAAGTAAGTTTCCATATACTTCATATCCGTTTATATGCATTCTGCAAATGTAATGTAAATGGGTAAAATAATAGTTTTCAGTGTCAATTTTAGTGGTTGAATCTTATGCACCCAAAGTAAAGTGCGTCATTTGGCCAAAATTTTAAAGTTGTCCAACAGTCACTAAGGTTAAATTTCAGTTGACCTAAAATTATTTGGCATATCCGTGACTTGGCCTAAAAGTCGCTTAGTCTTATGTCACTTCGCTCATAGTAAACTTACATAAACGTTACGTAGGGTACCCTAAAAGTCTTGTAGCCTGAAAGTCACTTGGCCTAAAAGTCAGTTGGCCTAAAATCACTTAGCCTAAAATTCATTTAATCTCAACTGCACTTGGCCTGGAATGCATTCGACCTAAAATTAATTTAGCCTGAAAGTCATTTTGCCTAGAACTATGTTAGGCCATGAGACTTCAGGCCATATGACGTATACTCTACATTGCCCTCGATGGATCACTAGGTAAGCGACTGTCTTAAAGTTAATATTATTTACTAATCATAATTTCGATTTAGATATATTCATCCGCTTACCTGTCAAATCTACTTACGTCTGTGTTACCAATTGAATACTGTTATGCAGAAGGCATTCAGGCCACAAACGTAAAGAACCGACAAAAAAACATTATGCCGTAAAACTTTAGTAGCTAAGAAAACCAAGTTAGAGGTAAGGTATTTGAGAATGAGAAAATAGTAACTATCAAAGTAACTAAAATTACAGTTGACACTTTGTGTGTTCTACTTTATCATGTGTGGGATGGTTTCTTTCTGCATAACACCTTTCAATTACAGTTACTAAGTATCTCTCCGATGGAGGAATACGTCTTCCCACGCGATTTCTGGATAATCCTCGACCCGGTGATTTACGAAGATCCCAGATGTCACTTGCTGCCCCTCTCACTACTTTTCGTCAAAGAGAAATGGCAGTTAAAATATCGCTATCGCGGGCGCAGGAAATGCTTATCGCTCTTTGCTTAGATCGTGATGCCGAATGTTTGACGTGCTGCGTTTCCTGGCTATCTACGTAATCAATATTGCTCCATCGTTAACCCTCCTTCACTCCACAGATAACAGCGCAGCCTTACGTTCCGTTACTGCCGATGCGAGCATTTGTTTGTAAAGCGTGGCCGCTGTGATGAAGTTAGCGTGGAAGATTCGAATTTAGAATTTAACTGGAACCCCACTGTCTATTGCAGATTACTCTGTTGTCCGTAGTATAGAATGGCTTACTAGTATCCGTTAATTTAGTTACTATCAGGACAACCCGGCGTTACCCGGGTAGAATTTAAAAACATAAGTTTTCTATGTATTCTAAAACGTATAATGATCTTAGAATCAAGCAAGAATTGTTCGGAGTGTACGATGTTCCAAATAGAATTATAAACTGTTAAATTTGAGACCCAAACAGCAAACATCAACTGGCCTACTTATGAAAATCTGATTGTGATAAAGTAGCCCACATAACTGCACCAACAAGCAGTAAATTTTCGTAATGTACATTGTAAAAAATGGTTTGTAAATTTACCAGACGTGTGTATAGGAGCTCTAAGAAAGTAGGTATGGGAGAATAGTTTCCCAGACATCCATGGTAACACTCCTAAACTTGTTTACAAAACAATAAAACGTATACTGAAGTTACCAGACTTGTATTGTAACAACTATAAAAAGTTTGCATATTTACAAGATGGAAGTATGGTAACTGTGCCATACTGCATCTGGGATAATAACTTCCTAAACATTCAAGGAATGTTTTGTTACAGTGTGCCCGTGGACACATACGACATACATGATGCACAATGACTGTTATGATTAAGACTACATCTGTGGCACTATTAAAATGACTGTTTATTCCAAATGTGAGACACTGTGCAAATCACTCGCATATTAACCCCAAGTGTACTGCAAGTATTCTTATTACACTCAAGATGATTGTGGATTACTTTGCTGAGTCTACTTGTGGACCGTATACTGAAATATGTCAATAATAAGTTGCCGGCATTAACATTATTTCAGAATTGCATACAAACATACTTATTGAAGTGGCCTGATTAACAACCATTTCAGTAAAAGTAGACGATCATACCAGCGAACGTTGGCCACTTCTGTTTACAGTTGGCCAACTGGAAAATGATTGTGTTTGCTAATTGGGTCAGAACTTTTCTTTTTTTCTGCAGAAATAGTCTGTATTCGGTGCAGGGAAAAAGAGGGTGTGTAAAAGGAGTACCTTGTAGTTTTTATTTTTCGGGAGACAATTTTGATCTGCACGCGGTTTGAAGCTGTGAAGTGGAGGGTAATCCTTGCTCAATTGGCTTGCATTCGTTGAACGCTTTATGATAATGAGCGCGTGAATCAGTAATTTACAAAGTTATGTACATGAATGTGCATTATAGTCTATATATAGACACACACACATGTTTAGGGCCGAAGTGTGTTAGTTATGTGTGTATGTTGATACCTTATTTTAAAACAGTTAGTCTTAATATGTGTATCCTCACAATCATAATAATAGTACCTAGACAATTATAAAATTAAAATTAAACGCATTAATATTGTGCGACTTCCAACATGCACAGCTGTCTGTCTGTTGTTCTTTTTGTTGCACAACTTCATAACTGTAAATATTTAGCGTTTCCCTCTTGGGACGGCCTTAGATACTGGCGTAAAAAATTGTTTTCTCTTATGGAAACATATAACTCCTGCCCAGCGTTACTGTTTAAACAATTATTATTTTACACGATGAATTATTACGATGTTCGATCTAGTTCGTGATATAGCCACTATAAGCGCTTGTAGGCATACTGAAAGAAGAGTACTGTTTTAGTCGCCGTACTTATGTTAAAATATGGACAACAGTCCCGTTAGGGTGTAAGAACTATCTCGATTGTTCCATCAACAATATTTTGCGTGGATGTAACAATATGCTCTGTAAAATAAATATGTACTTTGCTCCTTATACAGAACAACTTGTTGTGGGAGCAATCCAAGTAATACCAAAAGCCAAAGTAGGCTGTAGTCCCTAATTTAACAAATGTATGACACCTAGAAAAAAACCTTTTTATGTTTAGCAAATTTAGTTAAACCTCTTCACCATCACTTCAAATACGCTGATTCCAACTACTATTGTCATTGTTGTGTTACAATTTCTAAGAAACCTTCAAAATTATATGTATTATTTGGCGACAGATTAGACTCCACTGACCTGTACATTCTTGAGCACCATCTGTAATTGAGGACTTAACATTCAAAAGGGGCATAGAAAGGTGCCAAAACATTAGGTCGAAGACATACCTAAAGTGCTATCTCCTAGTGATATTCATGCGCGCCGTACATCAGCACAATTATATGGTTAGAGTAACATTAACACCTTATAGTTAATTGTACAAATATATATTGATGTTCATATGTGTTCTGTATTAATTACTGTTCGATTTCTCCTATTTACTACTTTCCTATTGTCTCTCATTCGACTACGCCAATCACAGTAAGGTTACAACACCACTCGTATGTGATTGGCGGATAGAACCTCAAGACACACAAGAGTTTAAACATCCAATCACTGTCTACGAAGCAGAATCACAAATGTGAGCGTAATACACTGAAGAAAGTGGGGCAAAAATATTTTCGCGAAAAATACCGGGTCCTACCAATATTTCTAGCAAACATTTTTTGAAAGATTCTTCAGTGAGAATATCTGATTTTACATAAAAACGTCAACATACGCCATATTACCACTACGTTCTCAGAACATACGTACAAAATGAAAATATACTAAATCATACTAGTATAGACACAATTTTGATGACAAAATATGTTTTTTTTTACGTTATATTGTTTCAACTATTTATGTGCACACCTGCAGCTCTGCCTCATTGTTACTGGCAGAGAGTCTTTGTTCAGGCTTGTCTCTCTTTTGGCTGCACCTATTTAAATAATGCTATTTTGAGAGCGTGTGTCTGTGACTTGCAAGAAGAACCCCAAAGACAAGTGATAGTTTAAAAATCCGATCACTTACCACGAAGCAGATCTGCATACGCACACAGGGCATTTAAACAAAATGGTACAAAAATTTTCTACCTTAAAACCGTGGTTCCACCAATCAGGAACTGTAAGATAAAACACACACACTTAAAAACATAAGAAAACTAAACGGAATAACAATGAAACCTGAGTGAGTGTGAGTGAGAGATTTTGGTCAGCGCTTAACATCAAGGTATTTCGCACTGGTTAGGGATGACATGATGTGAGTATGGAGCAGTGCCGGAATGAAGGGGCGGGGAAAACGGGAGATCCCCGAGAAAACCTGCCGACCAGAGACATCGTCCGGCACGATCCCCACATGCGAAAATTCTGAGACCGACCCTGCCGGGAATTGAACCCGGATCGCCTTGGTGGGAGGCGAATGGTATGACCATTTTTTAAGAATATTTTTAATAGTTATTATTATTTATTTATTTATTTTTTTTTTTCATTAAAAATGTTTGGCTCCTCGGCGAGGTCTCAATATCGTCAACGAGCCAAACGTGCCCCCTTTACAACCTTAACAATGTGACAATTCCCCAGTTGTGACAGTTTAGTTGACTCTAACAATTCAAATGATTCAAACGGACAAACACAAATTTTACACCCAGCCAGACCTGGGAATCGAACCCAAAAGCCCTCGTACCAAAGTCCGCCGCTCCTCCAACTGAGCTACGGGGGGTCGGCTCCATTCGGCCACCGCGGCACCATCAAACCTGAAGGAAAGAACACTTACGACATCACAATGAAGACAGAATAAACAATTACTTGGACGGAGACCAGACAGCCATGAGTTGAAGTTCATCAACGTCTAGCAGCATGCAAACACACACACACACCAAGCGCGTATGCACCACGATTATAAAAGTCTCTGCATGTTCCCGAAGTCATAGCAAGTTTGGCCGAGTACTGGCTGTAGCCTGGAAAGTTTACGGGCTGCAAGTCCGCGCAACTCCGTCCGTCGAGAGAATAACGCCGAGGTCGTAAAAAAACGCGACCTTTTATACCGTCCCGACTATGAAAGAGTCAGGAAACTGTAAGAAATGCAGTGCACGCTCGTGCATTTACTATCGGGTCATTAAACACGCGCGAGATATTTGAAGGCGGTGAAGAAGTTTCCAGACGACTTTACTAGCCCCAGTTATGAAACTGACTCATTTATTAGTTCCCGTCGACAAGAGCAAGTACTCTAATATCAGTCCCAACAAGTGACATAATTTTGGATTATGTGTTTCCTGTGGCAACTTGAAGTGTCTTGATGGCGAAGTCAGACTGAAAATAGTTTTATAATTTTTTTTTAAGTTGCACAACGCCAAGCTGTTCAGTTAAAAGAAAATCCTTGAATACATCAGTCAGACGGTTCAAAGCAGTGATAATGGAAGCCTAGTTTTGCAGTGGTTCCGAATATATATATATATATATATATATATATATATATATATATATATATATATATATATATATATATATTAAACGCAAATCAATACATGTATCAAAAATTCATTCTTTCAGTTTTAACACTCATATATCATCGTTTCTATCTGAATTTTTCTGTTGCAATACACCAAACGGATTTTCAAATTTTTTCTCCTAAAATATTACATATTTTGTTGTCAAAATAAGCCAAAATGAAGCGAAATCATTTCTAGTTAACAAACGGTATATTATTTTAAAAATCGGTCAGGCAAAGTTGTGTATGGTATGTCTGTACACAGTCTCAAATTTTTTCGAAGCATTTTGTTAACAAAAATAACTGAGTTATTTGCAATTGTTTGAAATAAATGAAAGATTATGGTCTTAATCAATTACAATGTTTGTATCGCAAACAGGAGGCCCGGAATTAGGTTGTCTGTAGGTGGAAGATATGTAGTATTTTTATCAAAGTAAACAATAGCCACAATTAGCCAGTTTCTTCTTGCATGGAAAAATTAACTACTCGCTGTATTACTGTTTGAGATGTTCTGCTTTTGAGTTGTAAATAGCTATAAAAATTCAATATCGTCCAACTCGTGACATTTTGCGATCTACGACTTTAACACGCCAGTTATGCCATCAGCAAACAGAACGACGTTCTGATAATTGCTTTTCACCAAACATCACGAATGAAGCATATAAGTGCTATTTTATTTCGGTATTAACTATTCAAATATACAAAAATTAATGGTAAAAAAATGTTCTGTGTTTTTACAAAGACAATTTTCAATATAACATCTCATTTACATTTGGGCATTTGAAGTA
This sequence comes from Medauroidea extradentata, assembly GCA_003012365.1. Classification (NCBI taxonomy): domain Eukaryota; kingdom Metazoa; phylum Arthropoda; class Insecta; order Phasmatodea; family Phasmatidae; genus Medauroidea; species Medauroidea extradentata. The sequence continues at coordinate 3,158 of PNEQ01099408.1, read as the reverse complement.
AAATCAATTTTTGTAAATATTTTAAGATACATTTTATTAATATCTATATCCAACCACAATATGTTACTGTTAGCTGAGCAGTAGCTAGTTTTCTAAATAATAATTCATTGTAAGACAATAACGCTTGTAATTTTCATTCAGTGTTTTCGACATAGTTATTTCAGTATTTTTTTTATTTTGATAATATTTAACATCTCTTGCAAGTAATTAATTGTTCAGATTTACGAGGCGTACTCTGGCGGACTGATTATAATATATATATGTATATGTATATATATATATACATATATATATATATATATATATATATATATATATATATATATATATACGATAGTAGCTCAGTACCAAGCAGAGAAAACCTTAGTGGCTAAACAAATACACGCAAGAAACCACTATCTGATATACACCAGATCTTATATTTTACTCGGAATGTCAAGTGGAGAGTGGAAATTATAAAAAGAAAAACGTGCTGTGGGATCGGAATGGCCGAACGAAAGAAACGACAGAGATTGAGAATGCCCGGGAGAATGGTTTAGAGAAAGAAAGAAAATATTTACTTTAACGCAGCCAAGGGAAAGACTAACCGCGGATGTCAGGAAAGAGACGGAGATAAATATATAAAGTGTGTTGATAGGTGGCTCTCATCCCGCTGGGACAGCAACACGAACAACGGCGTGAAAGAAGCGAAAAATTCCCGGCATTCCTCCAGAAGTCTCCACTGTCTCACGGTTTTGTAGTTCTAGAGAGATATAAATGTAAAATTCCTAACGTAAATGTTTACTTAAAGCCTTCAAGTGGGGAATTTTTTTATATAAAATAGTGTTAGTTTTGTAGATGTTACTTAGGAGTACATATTCTTCTTACAAAAATAGCGCAGCCCAGTTTTCCCACAATAGTATTTCGAAGTCAAAATTTGCATGTTTTGCGTTCGTATAGACCTCAAAAACAAATTAACATAATGGAACGAAAAAAAAAAAATCACATTGAAACAAACGCATAACAAGCACATCACGTGAATTCTGGTCTAAATTGGAGACGAAATTGTAAGTAGCAAAATATTGTACGTACGACATTTTACGTGCATAGTGTGGCTGCACTACATGGTGGAAGTTCCCTCTTGCGCTCCGTGTCCAGGTATTATTTTATGTATGTTACGTCAAGTATGTTTGGACTGCTCGGGATTTTAACCTGCACCTATAATATGTAGGTAATAACAGTAGTAGTAAGATAAGCAAAATATCTGTAGAGCGCAAGAGGGGACTAACTACAGTGCTGTGTTGCCACATTGCGTACGTAAGTCGTCGTACAACATTTTGCCACTAACATTTTATAATGTTTTTTTTTTTTTTGCAATTTGTTTTAATTAAATAAGAGCAGATATCAAAAATCTGTTTGACAGTATTGTTTAGAATGTTTTTTTTTTTGCCACAATAGCAAATTTTTAAAAAGCAAGAACTTGTACGGTTTCGACTGAAAAGTCGATTAACCAGAAGTTCGTTAATTTCATAATTAGTTAAAACAATAGCATTTACTGACTAGAAAAAATCAGCCAAAATGGAGAAGACAATTTTAAACAAAACTGCCAGACAGATTTTTTATATCCGTTTTGGTTGAAACGCAAATTTTTTTTTGCTAAAAAATGTACTTATACATTTGTTTCTGGACATACTGTTTAGTTACGTCTTTATAATCGATAAAAATAGCTAGCATGCAAAACATTGCACTTATAATATTCTAGTTAAAACGCCCGTGGTTTCATTACAATAAATATATAAGCCTTTTTATAGTAAACTAGCAGTCCTCTGCGGCTATGCTCGCGAGTATAATTCGTAACTGATAATATTTACTTTAACTGAAAACCTCTTTGTACAGAAAATCGATACTTCAATCATCAAGTGTTAGAATGTCCAAGTGGCTAGTTGAACTAATTCTGCAGCAGGATAAGTAGCTACAGCTGTCCACACGAAAATCAGTCTAAAGTTTGTCTCTGTCACTAACAGCGACTTCACCTGGGCCTTATTTAAAGCCCAGCAAATTTTACGCTGTGGGGTGATTACAGATACTTAAAGGTAAGTGGTTAATCGAATGAAACACGTCTGTTTACCCTGTGCACAACCATTGGTGACGGTGCCCTCAATTACATATTTTCAAATTATTAACTTGATGTTCAATGCTATTAGAAAGTTTTGGAGGGAAAAGGTTTCGCGAAAACGTATTTTGTGCACCAATTTTGAGATTAGTGAGATGATATATGTGAGCTGATATTTTCGAAGTACCTAAGTGGAAAGTGATTTGCATAATCCATTTTACCTCTTTTAAACGGCTACATGTAAATTGCACTTATTCTATCTGCCTTGTAGTTTTTGTATGTCAGAATTGAACGTTTTCAGGCAGCATTTAACGGAATTCGAGCACATAACTTCCCGGAATGTAGACCAGAACGTCGAAATAATTAATGAAAATAAAATTAACTTAAAAAATAAAATTTTCATTTCCTTAAATCACGTTTTAGACTACTTTACTGGTGTCTCTTGAACGTGAAAAACATGACAATAGACCGCTGGGTTGAAGAAATATCGACGGTTAATTGAAAAGACTTTTCACCGTTTTTCACCCCTTTTCACCTCATTAGGTGGCAATTTTCGAAAATTCCTGAAATTTCTTTTTAAGTATTTGAGTAAGCATCAGTCTTAAACAAAAATCAGGTCGCCATATAAAAATATATAGGATCAATATATATCGATTATGAATTGAAAACGCATTTTACCCCTTTTTTAACCTCTTTAGGGTGAATACGGTAAATATATTTTAATTGTACTTGTGATATTTACAAAGCATCTATTTAAAGCAAAGAGCACTTCGATATCTCGATTGGTTCGATAGTGTAAGGTGTTTGGCCTGGCCCACCCTTAACAAATTTCCAAATTCATTCCTTATGTGTGATTGTAGTAACTCATTTGGCTTAAAAGTAACATAAACCTAAACTTAATTCTCGTAATTTAAAGGATGTTTACATGAATATTTCCCGGCGTCAGTATAGGTCTAAGGGAGTCCCGAGGTGCTTTATGAGAATTGGTTTGTGAATATTGTGGTAGGGGTCACGGTGGCCCGGCGGTGGACGGCCCGACTTACCCGACAACGGAGATAAGTGCGTC
>PNEQ01099407.1:0-42684 GCA_003012365.1 Medauroidea extradentata | reverse complement strand
CTGCTTCTAGGTGTTTTTATTATGTCAGAGGCTTAAAATAATGTGACAACAATGGGCAACAAGGGGAAGTGTCAAACATTGTGTTGGGTGTGTTGCGCATTGTTATTGTTGTTGTTGTAAGTCATGTGATTGTGTTTTGTTCTATATCTTAGTTCAGTGTTGGTTACACTGTTTTTCACTTTTGGTTTTGTTTTTTCTGGCTAGCAGTTGTAGTCGAAATGGCGGTAAATATAGAGTAAACAACACCTAAAAGACGAGTGACGTTTATTTGTAATTTTATTAACTCTGCTAGAAATCAACAATATGTAACTAAGATTTTTCGAAATTTGACTTCTAAAAGGACTAAAAGATGTAAAATTTGTTTTCGATTAACCAGTGATATCTATATAATCATGCATTTGAGATAAAGTGTTGTTTGCTTCAAAAGATGTGTACGGAAATATTTAAAGAAAAGTTATGTACGTTAGTTACTGGATAAAATAACTTCATTATGGGAGGGAGGGGTAGCTTTGTTTGTAAACTTCCAAGACAGACGATCCAAAAAGCAAGTACTACCAGCGATAGATAATTTAAACCGGGATTACATTATGCAATTCTATTGATTCTATCTATATGTACTGTCGTACAACCTTTATGTATCTAGAGAAGAATATTTTATTTATGGTATTATTTATCAAGAATATTTTCGACGTTGTGTAGAGCATACAGTGTAAGAATTAATTTTCTCAATTCTCTATTAAACACTGCTTACGCGATTGCAATGATAAAACTCAGTGAAGTTACTGAAAACAGTTCTATCTTTATGCAGAAGATGGTCTGAATACATGTTTTAACCTTCAACCTTCCTCATTTTACCTCGTGGTGCTATAAATTTCCAGCATATTCAGAAGAATCTATTTCGATTTTAACAGCAGAGTAAAGGTAGCGACGTGTACAGTCACTAAAGTTAATAAAAGTATGAAGTAAATTCTTATCTAATTTTAAAATACTTTTCAGTAACACAGATTTAGGGTAGTACAATGTACCCCTCTCTCCCCTCCACCCTTAGGTTCCTGTGCCACTGCTGGAAACTATGAATGTGTGTTAATATCTCCTTAAATTAACGTAACTAAACACTTCATGTGCGTGTCTATTCCAAAATAGTGACAAAGCACACAGTTGTTTAAGCAAAGCTTTAGGCCTACAACATTTTCTATAACAATTACGTATACTTAAATAAATTTGTTTAATTTGTTCCACATCACATTCGAAAAACAAAACTATATTGCCACTAGTAAAACAACAGACACAAACCTAACAATTAATTTCCAACTATACTCAAGGAACACATAAAGATGAGCTGTTTAATAATAAGTAAAATGGAAACAAAATTTCTGGCAGTCGTAAAACCCAACCATTCACAGAATAAATATTATAACTGTACATAATTTAACTATTATATAGACATATTCTTTTCTGATTCTTCTGGGTATGGGTCAAAATTTATTTTTCAGGGTACAACATACAAATCATTAAATAAATTTATTTTACTAGTGAAGGGTACTCATGCTATCTCTTGGTGAAACTATAAACTGTAGCGATGATTGCATATAGACTGTGCGTGGGCACAGGTAACAATGGAAAGCAACTAACCTCTCTGGACTTGTTGCTTTATGTTAACATTGAAATAAGTTAATTGGGCTATTCCCTATACATAAAACAGTTTACATTGAAATACTGAATAAAATAAAACTTTATTGAAGTCTTTACGATAATTTTGACTAATTACATAATTATAGCATTCACACATTTATTTACAAACTTTACGAATGAATAAAGTTGCGCATATCAATGTGTCCACAGATTTCAGTGTGGACAAGGAGTTGGATTAGTAAGATACAACAGTACATATTATGAACTAATACTGTCCCAGGAATAGCCTTCATTATCCTTAAATATACTCTTGCTTAGTTTTTAACACTTGGTTTTAAAATCCTGATGATGTAAAGTCAAAAATGACTAACTTTGATTTTCACATTCAGCCTGAAGATCACATTTTTACTTTTTGTTACGTGTTTCCTGCTATGTTTGATCAATTAATCATTCATCTTCACTGCAAAAATTGTTCAAAAAGTTATGTATGTGATAAAGTATGTATACTTTTTTACCGCTATCGAGTTTTTTATTTTACGACTCATTGAGATACTTAAGTTCAACACAGGATGTATGATATGGCACTTATTTGTCTTGGATGGTGTTGAAAATATGCTTGCACTATTGGAGTTACTTGTGCAAATGAAAAAAAAGTATTAATTGTATAAATATAGAGGAGTGTATTATTGAATTCAAAAAGTATTTTATCTCATACCTAACTAAGAAGACTGCTAATTATGTTGTAGTGTATGTGTGAGTTTTCTGTCAGAATTTTTGCAGTAACTAAGTCAGCTGTAATTTGGAGAAGTTAGTGGCTACAACAGGGTCCCTTTCAGTTGAGCACTTTTGAAATGGATCTTTGGAGAAAATCATTGCATAAATTTGAATATAAACATTTACTAGAGTAGCTAATTTCACTAAGGAAAGTAGTTGTAAGTTTCAGTATTTTTCTTATATGCTTTTTAAATTAACTGCCACTGAAGTAAGTTTCATTTTATTTATTTTGTATGTATACATTTCATGAACTGTGTTTATTAGTGTCTCACTACAGTTTTAACTTGTACAAATAGAGGATTGATTCACAGTGAACTGGAAGAAGAAATATGGAAGGGCTGTCAAAAGTGCTTTGTTAACGACATATGAAGTACAGTTATGTGGACTTAGAAACTATAAGTACAAAAATTGTCTGCATAATTTCAGAGATCCATATCAAACCTGTCATGTTTGTGACCGAGGGCCAAGTGGTCATATATTATGAAGCGGTCAGATTTCTCAGTTTACAAGAATGTGTTCAGGAGAACTGTACGTCCCTCTCACCCTCCCACTACTCAGCCAGTAGAATCTCTTGCTATATCTGACGCTACAGGAAAACGCTCTAGGGGCGCTGGGGGATGAGAGCGCGCACGCAGCCGGGGGTTGGGGTCGGACCGACTGCCGAGGGGGTATTTCTGAACCGCTCATTGTGCGTCACCGCTGGCGACCTTGCACTTGCCCAAAACAAACACACACGCAAACACGCCGGCTGGAGTCCGTGCGGTGAGAGCTGCGACCCCCGCCGACAGAAATAGCGCGGGACGCGTCGCCTGGGCCGCCATCTTGACAGTTTCGCCGGGAATGCTCGCGTGTGGGAGGGGCATTATTTATAGCGCTTTTCGCGCTTGCTGTCTGGCTCCGCACACAGGCGGAAATGGCCGGCTGTACGCCGAGCACGAGCTAGTGGGGGCCACTGGAAGGGCAAGGTAGAGGCTACATCACGGCACTCCGTCCAGTCTTCCATAGGAATCGAGAGAAAAAGTAACGGATTTGCTGCTTTGATTCGCTGAGTTGGTTTCACAGCTGTAAGATTTACTTCAATTCTGTGATATTTGGGGACATGGAAGTACTTGGAATCTTATTCGTGATCTTTCAACCACTCTTGACAGCTGTGGCCACAAGACACGTCATGTTGTTTGCTTGACTGTACCATTCGTCCCAAGGAAAAAAATATATTGTTGTATGAACCAGAATTTTCTTATACCAAAGCACCTTTTACGCGAAATAAAATGCATACGGACATTTTGCGAGATATCAGTCTTGTACTGAATTTCGTAAGGGAAATTATTGTGCAAAGCAGATCTTGTACGATATGTAGATACAGAACATACCCTAGTTTTTGTTGCAAAGGCCTACAAGTTGTACGGAACAAATGGTTCTGTTGGTCGTTCTATGTACACTGTACGTGTGACTAACCATATATCGATCACAGAGATGAGAGTAAATAATAGCTTCTTAGCAATCATTAATACTTTGTGGATGGAAAGATTCAGAAAACACTGCAACAATAATTGTAAACATTGTTCGTTTTTGTTTTAAAAGTAAAAAGGTATCTTTCCATTTGTATAACATGACGGCAATCTAATATCATAAGAGGCCACCAACCAGGAGGTAACGTACTGCAAAGTATATGTGCGCGCTGTTAGAATAGTATTTTTGTGAATATTCTTACACGATAGTTCGCATAAGAGGTCTCAAACAAGTTTAAACATTGTGTCGTATAAATGCTGCTGATTGTTCCATACAACAGAGCTCTTTGTTTGTTTCTTTTACAGTTCAGAAGGAACACGGCAAAATAATTCTGCCAACCAGGCATGATAGCTGTCCCTATTTTAATAGAGTTTAGAAGTTCGTTTAACAATATGAGAGATGATATAGGTAAAGTCGCTCGACTGTGCCACATAATAAATAACTGACGTTTATTCTGCGACAATGTCCAACAGTCCTACAAATGTGCGAGTGGTTTCAAACAATGCCTTAAAAGTTCATATAACGCTGCAGCTACTAGCTTGTGTTCTTCCAACAGTGGAAACAGCGTGTTGTTTTTGTCCGCGGTGTCTCGCCTCACGCTGACTTCCATCTTTGGTTTATGAAATAATGTCTCGGAAAAAGTAACTCCTTGCTCTGAGATGTGCAGTTCCGACGCTGTCGTGTCAGTTTAAATAGTTTACACCGATGAATTGTTGTGACCAGTGGTGCGGTGACCGCCGTCTGCTCGGAGCCTTATAGTCTGCTTGCGGTCAAGAGAACACTTTTTAAGCCTAGTACACACGGGCATCTTTCTTGTACATAAAAGTGAGCATCAAATGTGTACAAGAAAGGGAACACTAGCTACTAGTGTTCTAGCTAGTATCCTACCAAATAAATTTTTTAGTTCACAAGGCCAACTTTCTTGTACAATCAGGTGTACACCAATAAAATTTTGGATACATATTTTGAGGGTGCATTTTGAGTGTTGGAGGTAATAAGCGCAATGCTTACTGTACCTGCACCAAGAATAAGCTGTAAAATGTAAACATGGAATTATTGTCTCTTGTTAATTGTATCCAGATGTAAAGTGACATGGCGCACGATCAGAAAATATTTCTTTAATAGCATCTTTTGTTCAGCTAAGACACTATTTATTTAAAAATGCTTCGTATTTGTAAGCTATTTTGTTCAATAACATTCGCGCGTGCATAAAAATTGTTTGTTTATATTCGACTAGTACAAGATAGATAATGAAAAATAGTACCGTCCCTATCCCGCACTAGCTAGTATACAAGTTCTTGTATGCTAGTCACTAGTATGCTCGGCGGCCCTTCACACGATACAAGTTCGCTACAAGTCGAGGTGAACAAGAAAGTGTTCACCTTCTTATACAATAAAGATGCCCGTGAGTACTGGGCTTTAAGCATCTGAGTCACTCTTTTCATAAAGTTATCCGTTTCCGTTTAATAAATTACGAATGTTATAAATTGTCTGCGATATATCTAATAGAAACGTTATATTTTACTATCAGTAGGGCCCGGTAGTTTTCGCGAAAAGATTTTTGCAGCACTTTGTTTCAGTGCCTTACGTGCGCACCTGCATCTCTGCTGTGTGGTCAGTGATTGGATGCCTTAACATACAACGTCTGAAGGTTAAACCCGCAAATCACAGACGTGTTGTGTCACAGTTATTCATATACTGATTGGCACAGTCAAATGAATAATAACTCTGCACAAAAACACTCTGCCAATAATCATGAAGTTGAGCTGCAGATGTGCACGTAAGACGCTGAAACAAAGTGGTGCAAAAATATTTTCGCGAAAATTACCGGACCCTAACTATCAGGTGCGTATTAATGGACTAAATTGGCACTAGGAGTTATTTAGTTATTAATACATGAGAGATAACTATTATCTTAAATTAAGAATTACATTAATTATTTCTGCGCTTTAATATTTCGAATAGGCTACAATGTGCATATGGTAAGCTTATGAGCGAAGTCCGTTTTTCAATATTATCAAATAGTTCTTGACAAATTTTGAATCAGGAAGAAATTTAGAAAAAGTCAACATTCTTGGTGACACTGGCTCTTTATGGCATTATAACAGGAATATATTTTGTTGCCACCCCAGGCGTTTATATTTTTAATGAATTACCGAAATATATACATGTGTGTGTGTGTGTGTGTATGTATGTATGTATATGTATATATATATATATATATATATATATATATATATATATATATATATATATATCTTTAAAAATGTATCGGGGGGGGGGGGCAAAACGTGCTTATTTTACCGTGAAAAGTCTACCATACATAGTATTATTAACTATTATGTTTTGCATCTGGGTATAGTCTCCTGGTCCGCTTGGACGTTGAGTTGCCCAAATGTAGCATTATGTCGTTGGGCCCTCGGACTTTTGTACTAGTACAACCGATGTTCATCTGTCACGTCATTGTCTCTAGGTTCTCCTCAGCTTTCTCGCCGTTTATTAGTACTCTGTCTAATCACGATACACGAATCACTCCAGCACGTGGACATGTAACAAAACTACGTAATGAACCTACTAAATACAGCCACCCGTCAATCTAAACTCAGTAAACAACCCGGTTTACGTCTTATAATAAACAGTGTATTTTACCATTGACACCAGTGATTGGTATGTCTTCAGAGTACATACAACACACCTCGCAACGTATGTCGTGTTTCATTGGCTGCGCTCTGTTCAACTGAGTCGTCATAATGATATAATTTCATGATATAGTTTGTCATGTCTCTGCATCAATCTTTGCCATGTCTCTCCAGCGATTATGTATTTACGTGCCGCAGTCGTTGCTGGAACATAGGAACGTTAATGGTAAGAGTGTAAGTATACAGTGTTAGCTGTGTTAATGCTTTGTGAGTGTCAAGAGAGTTACATGTTAATGCTTATTGAAACGCGTTGTACGCAGCTGTTATAAAGATGTTCCCTGCACCACAGTTAAAACACACATTGAACACAATGCTTGTGTTACACTCTAAATCGAATTAGTGAATATTCACTGATTCACGTTGATGGATGGAGCAGTTTCAACAATTTGAATCAGTGACAAATAATCATTGTTTAATTAGTGAACAGTCACTGATTTTCTTTAAGAGTGCCAACATCTCACAAGTGAATCAGTAAATAATCACAATTTTTTCCAGTTGTTTTCAAAGGACTGTTTTCACTTATTAATTCAGTAAAATAATACTGGAAAATCTGTGGACATTAACTAATTAACTTGTGGAATGTTGGCAAGCTTTATCGCAATCAGTGAATAGTCACCGATTTCACAGTGGTTTCTCACTGATTCAATTTGTTGAAACTGCTCCATCCATCGGCGTGAATTAGTGAATATTCACTAATTCAGATTTAGAGTGTAAGAATGCGGGCTTTAAGTAAATTACACACGCGCATCTTAGTAATCGCAGTAAAACGTTGTAAAATATTGGTTTTTCAGGCAATGCCATTGTATTATCTGTTGATTTGACGGGTGCGACTGTTAAATTCCAAAAATAGTCTTCAACGTTAATCGCAATATCACGCGCACATTATAGATATTTGTTCGATGTGATGCTGATATTAGGTTTAATTGATTGCGTTGTCGGCAAAGTGTTCCTGTACTTAATAGTACTTTGTTTTGCACAAATTAAAATTCCGGAGAATTTAAAACGTCACTCTGTCGGCAATTTCTTTGGCGGAACGGTGAATTAAAAAAACTCGGTTTTTACAGCTGGCAGATACTGCAACGGTCGCAATATGGTTAAAATTATCGTTAGTTTGTATTGAGCTTCAATTATTTCTTACAAATTTATAGTTTATGATGTAAGTGGGTTACCTTAATTTTAAATCTTTGTAACTCTATTTTTGATTGGACATTTGAACCCTGTTAAAATCGTCTTGATAACGCAGCCTATTTCCAAAGAAGTATTGCTACAAGTAAAACTGAAATTTAAAATTTAAACAACCCCCTACTGTAAGTTGATGAGGAGTTTGGTATCCTGCATATTCCAGATGATGTTGCAGCATCAGGTCAAGGTGATCATGTTATTGTGATATCATTGAAGTCACATGAAACTAAATTTCGAATCGATCAGATCAGTAGAAGTTGCTCACGTCCCTTCAACAACTAGAACAGAACTGATGATCTTCAAACGGCTGAACAGATTTTCTTGAATCATAGCTAAGAACACTCTGGATCAAGTGACCTTTCAAACAAACAAATAACTAAATCAAAATCGGTTTATCCGTTTAGGAGCTACGATGTCAGACAGACACACACGTTAAACTTAACACACGCCCATTTTTGCATGGGGTTTAAAAAGTAAAGAATGTCATTTATAATAGTGTTATAAAATTATGTATTTTTTCTCAGTGTGAGGTAAATTGAATAGTTTTACTTTCCTCCTTTGTAAGTGGATGTGAAATGGGTTTACGAGGTTTTTAAAGAGACAAGCGATTAATATGACTTCAAACACAGTGTATAAAATCTAAATCGCGTTTATCCATCTTATTGACCGAGTCCTTATATACGACCAAATTAAATATATTTGGATAGTAATTTATTTTTGCATGGTGCTTTAACGGGTGGTTTTTAAAGAAAAAACTCTGTAAGAGAGCTGATGTCCCGTGATGGAAGGAAGTGAAATAATGTAGAATAAGTTGTTCTGTACCCGATAGATCTGTGTGTCTGCTTGAGTTTACATTGCCTTTACAATTAGTAGCCTTTCAGAAAATTTTCTGGCTGAATTTATTATGTGAGGTGTAAGTAAAATCGAGTAAACAGATAAATTCCATTTTATGTTGAAAAACTTTATCGAATTATACATTATACAGTTTTAGAAGTTTTATAGAATTATTTGTGCTTCATTCATGTTGTAATGTCACGAAAATATATGACTGCGCATTTTCTTTTATGTCACGTGCCTACGATCAAACTTACGTTATTTAAAAACAAAGACAAGAAGAGCCTACAGTTTGTGAATATCAAATGACAATAGGCCAAGCGTGTGGTACCGTGAGCAGCAGCTTGTAAACGACTGTAACGGAAGCAGTGGGACATGAAGAAAACAGAGACGTGTAAAAGAAAGATGGGGTTAGTAAAGCAGGCACGAGAAGGAAGAGGAATGTCAGGAAAATACGATAAATAAAAATAAAAGAAATAAATGTAGAAGCGTAATGGAGAGCAGAAGTGGAGGAAGGAGTGAGAGGAGGATGGATGTGGGGGAGGATAGGAGAGGGGGTAGATGGCCTGCCCTTGACCCCAGTCCGAGGAAGTGAGCAGCGTAACAGGTTCTCAGGCTGTCTGGAAGAGGAAACCCTTTGTCTGGGCGGGAGTCGAGTCGAGGCGACCTTCAGCCGGGCGCGACTTAGGCACCACCACTGGAGTGCGACAACACAGCAGACTGCAGGCAGCGACCAGCTTGTTTGTTGCTGCAAGGCTGCTCCACGCTCCGACGAGGAAGTGTTCGTCTCCGCGACCCCAGCCGAATCGTGTCAGTCAGTTAAGGTTAATTCTACTACGGGTTAGAAAAATAAACCAATTTATTATGAACGAGTTTGGCAAGGGGAAAATCTTTCCGCCAGTTGAGCTGGTGTCGGTGCCGAGGATTCACGAATGTCACTGCAACAAATTATTGTGTATACCACGGTCTTGTAATACAAACGAAGAACAATCTCACGAAATACGTTAAACTACATTCGTGAATTCTCGGTACCGACCTCGGCAAAGTTCGTAGCCTCTTGCTGATTGTAGCGCAACTAGCGGCAGAATTGTTCCATTGTCAGACTCATAACTTTGAGTTTCCGTAGTAGGATTAACATAAGTATCTCTCAGTCACTCCTCGTAACACACACATGTATATTTTTTATTTATTTATTCAATGGCCATCGGTAATTGATCATGCCGTGAAAACCTCTGCTTCCACGGACTCGAATATGTTGCACACTGCACATCGGTTAAGAATATTTTTTCGGAACGGAAATATTGTGCTCGAATCATTTCTAGAAAATGATTAACATGTAAATGTTCCGGAAATAATCCCCGGTTATTTAGAAATGTTTTGTAGATGTCAGTAACGCCCTGTACTGATGCAACTCACGCTTTAATTCACTTACGAATACGTCGCCAACGCTCTACTAAAATTAGCAAAGTTTTCCGAGTACATTCATGTCATATCTGAGTAACTGTATGATTAAATCCCAGAACTGCATAAAATACTGTACTTGGAAATAAATGCTTTTCATATTAACGTTGTTTGTTGGTCCTCGGCAAACGGCCGTCTTGCCTTGCATTTAGGTTTTCAGTTTTTCTAAAACGTTAAGTCACTGTACTTGACTGCTTCTTTGCCAAGTTCATTGTATATCTACTCTGTAAGTAGCTGTTCCGTCCTTATGTTTCTGTTACACGAATTCAAAGCTGTCTTATCATTATATTATTACAACAAATTATAGCCAACATGTCTACAAACTTTTCATCTTCCCAGTTCTCTCTCAGAAAATGTACACGAATTGATACAAATTCGTCGAATTTTGCTGATTTTTTCCCTCTTATGTATTGACCTGTCATTGAAAAAATCGTGTTTTTAAGTGCACATATTATTTTTCAAGAAAAAAATTGACTGCCCGTTGAGAAACTGGTTTTCAAGAATATTTCATTTGCTACTCGCTGTGAATTAGAACCTTAAAACTCTATTCATATTCACACTCACACGCCAAAAAATACAGTGCCGTACCTCATGTTGCGTTTAATTATCTCGCAATTCTTTTGTGACCGTGCAGTTGAAACTCAACAACGCAGCCGTATGCAGATACTGAATATTACTTGATGCGCTATGCAGTATATCCAGAAACAAACGCATGAAAAAACCACCACACGAAGCCTGGGCTCAATTGGAGACCAAAATGTAGGTAGCAAAATGTTGTACGACACTTTACGTTAACAATGTGACAATGCTGCATAGATATAGTCTCCTCTGACTCTCCACGTCCAGGTATTATTTTATGTATTATGTAACATCAAGTAGTTGTAAATTAATGTTTGGACTGCTCAGTATTTGAACCCTCGTCCATTAAATTGTGGGCTTAATGCTACAAATAGACAACTAGGTAGATGGAGATATTCAATTTTAACATTGAAAATTGCTTTTGTCAGACTTATAGTTATTTGTTAAAATTCACATTTGTGTTCCATCAATACTCCTAATCAAAAGGAGCAATCATAAAGTCATAAGGGTAGCGTAGACATCTGCAGATAACTTAAACTTGTAAAAATTAAGTTACCCAGTTCTTGCACTAAGCGAACGAAATGATGGTCAGAGGAATGGTAGTAAAGATACCTGTGTAGCTCAGAGGGGACTTCTCCGTGCAGTGTTGCCACATTGCGCAAATAAAATGTACAAAATGTTGCTACTAACATTTCCGTCTCCAATTTAGCCCAGGATTCGCGTGGTGTGCTTATTATGCTTGTTTCTCTGGACAAGTGTACAGTAAGCGGCATAAGGAGGCACTTCGTGTTAAAAACTTATTATAAAATCATTTCTCTGTCTTCAAAAGTCCAGTTCATTTGAGCATTCTTGATGTACGTAGTATTAATTTGTTGGCAATTGTAGCCGTCCTAAAAGTATTATCATAATTTTTATTTAAGGGGTATGGAAGGTAAGATGTCGACCGAACGACTGGAATACTCGATCGTCGATAAACTCTAAACTATAGGCAGTTCGGAATAAAGTGAGCACTCGAAAAAGCCCTGCTAAAGATCTATTTCCAGCCAATTCGTATCTTTCCGCGTGTAGCAGCTAACGACGGGAAAAGTCTAACCTCCTGGGACACGTCACTTTATGTTTGCGCGTGTAAGATAAATTTTTCTGTCGATAGGTTCATACATAGTTTGATAAAAAAAATAAGTTTATTAATTATATAAAATATAATTACATCGCTGTCGGTTGGTTTTGTTTCAGTATTGTTGTATTTAAATACGAATAAACAAGGAACTATGTTGTGTTATTTCGTTGCCAACCATACCAGCAGTAAGGTGACTATTTGTAATGTTGAATTATATGTAGTAACAGCTAGTGATATTTTTCAAAGGTTAAATATTTAGTGTTCACTTTATTCCGAACGACCTATACTCATCATAATTCGATAGGATTTTTTTTTGCCGAGTAGATATTTTACTATCGGACATCTGTTTATACAGCACTGGGCGGTAGTATGTTTAGCTTTCGAGTAAAAAATATTTTTTCTGTTATTTTTTTTTTATTTAACCCGGTTCCATTTTTTTTTTTTTTTTTTTTTTTTTTTTTTTTTTTTTTTTTTTTTTTTTTTTTTTTTTTTTTTTTTTTTTTTTTTTTTTTTTTTTTTTTTTTTTTTTTTTTTTTTTTTTTTTTTTTTTAATTTTTGGTAGTGTGTGTATCATGTTGACTAAAGCGTACTTTGCTATTTTTATGTTTTTATATTCTCTTCAGTGTTCTTTGACAGACATCTACATTGTAATGGAGTATGTCTAAAAAACTAAATCAAGTACCGTAAACCGGGGTTACTTTTGACATTGCGGGGTAACTTTGACAACTCAAAATTTTGGTTTTTATATTGTTTAGTGACGAAAGTTTCAAACATTAGCTATAAGGATAAAATGAATTATTAAAAATACTCGGCTTAGATTATCTGTTTATTTACCAGATAACCCAAAAACTAATATTTTGTATTGTCAAAGTAACCCCGAAAATGGTCGAAATTTGGTATACTGTTTGAAGTTTGGCATTATTCGCTACTAAATAAAGTAATCAATATAAAAAATTTGCCAGCTATTATCACCATGTAAAGACGATAATAAATGCAACTTTCATCCAGGTATATCAGTAGGTATCAAGAGAGCGGTTGTACCGACATACATACGCACGCGCGCGCCGACACACACACACACACACACACCAACACACACACACAATCGCAGCACCTGTAATCACGGAAGTATATAGCGGTGTCAGGACCAGCGGAGAAACACACCAAGCTGGGATTTGCTTTTTAAAACCCAAGACGTAGGGAACTTTGCCAAGGTCTGCTCTTTGTTCTCCGACACAATGCGACAAAGTCACGTGGCATGAATATTTCATGCGGGACCAGTCGCGCCGCATGCCGGCCTCACTTGCCGCA
This sequence comes from Medauroidea extradentata, assembly GCA_003012365.1. Lineage (NCBI taxonomy): Eukaryota > Metazoa > Arthropoda > Insecta > Phasmatodea > Phasmatidae > Medauroidea > Medauroidea extradentata. Next base: position 29,586 of record PNEQ01099407.1, on the reverse strand, counting down.
TCAGCTTTTCGTTTCACGATCATAAACAGAAACGACGACGTGTATGGACACTCGCAGTGTTTTTCCCCGAAAATCATTTTAAAATTTCTCTGACGTAGCAAGTTACATCACGATACCTGAGAACGTAAAGTACCAATTAAGGTTAATCAGCACTGAAAATTTGTATTGAATTTCAGAGGAATCTGAAAGTAAATAGCTTATAGAAAAAACTAAAAATAATCTGGAAAACATCTTCCTGCTTCCCCCACCCATCCTTCAAATTATGACGTCATAATTATTTCACCAGAAACGCATCATATTAACTAAATGTTTGTCACGACAAAAATTATTGTTTTTTTTTTCTTCAGACGACCCTTTGGTTTTTAGGTAAATGCAAGTTTCAATAAACATTTTTGACGTGAACATGTGTTTATTACACCCTGGGCTTGAAATGTGTTCCAACGAGTTGCTAGTATTCTTCTTGTGACAAACCTACTTAACTTGCAATACATTTGAATACCTAGGAAAAGAACACGCACTTCAAAGTATGACTCCATTAGTACAAAAATTCAATACGTATAATAAAAACACGATTTTTCCACCACTCAATTCATGCTGCCGTGTGTGAAAATACCAACCGTATTCGAATAACTAAAAAAACAGAAACATTCGCTGGAATTTGAACCATACTTTCCATAGATAAACTTATATGGTCACCTCTTGAAGCCCATAGATAAGAGAATACTAGTAAACCACTGCACGCTAGTTGAGTGACTGTCATAGAAAAGGGATGTTAATAGCGACTGCGCCTAGAGAAGATATTGCATTACATACGCCAGTCAGCGGCGTTCCTAAAACTGCATCACGCACAAGTGCACTCTAGCTAGGAAGCCGCATCTTTCGAGCCACCCTTCATTATCCGCAGGAGGCAATAAACAAGTAAGAAGTGCGGGGTGAGACTGATGCGCGGGTCAAGAATACGAAATAATTAAGTGGTGAGCGTACATTTGTATTTGTGGTAGATACAACATGAAATCAAACGAACGCTTCTGTGTTTCAGTTTTACGAATGAGGTTGGTATTTTTATAGAGAGCCGTTTTAGTCATTGTGAGGGAATCCAAAAATATATACTTGCGTAGGAAAGGTATGTTTATTTTTCAATGAATAAAGTTATTTGGAATAAATGTAGCTGTTTCGCTTAAAATATAACACGCCTTACATGATAAATAGCAATGATTTAGGTGAGGTTTATTCTCGGTTCTTTTTTTCCGATACTTATCATCGTATACATTATATTAGTTAAATTATTTTACTACCCGTAGAGCGTATGGCTGGTGCATAAATGTTTGAAATATAGCCATGTTGCCTAGCCACTGACTGATCATTTGATAACTGGACTAGTGCATATATTCTGAGCTCTGCAGGTGGAGTAAATGCGCACAGTATGTCACAACTTTTATTTTTTTTTTGTTGCTATAGTACTTGCGTTTTTCATGTTAATGTCATGGTAGTGTTTTCTACTATTCCTTTTTTTTTAAGGAACGGGATGGAATTTATTAATAATTGCTTATATTTATAGTTTTTTTAAGTTACCTACTTGTAAATCTTATTCGAATGAGTTACAATGATAGTGTTGTCTTGACACGAGACTATAGTGAAGGCGAGAGTCTTGTCATACAGGCATATCTTAGGCGCATAATCGCCAGTGTGTGTAGAGGGCCCAGAACACTACACGCAGTACCGCTCAGATGTGTCCTTTTGTTTTGGCGTAGAATATTACTATCGCTAAACGCTGGGCTAGCTGCAGAATACAGTACAGATTATTTGCAAATCCAGATCGCAACTCAACAGGCTAGTGTTTCCTCGATGGTCTGACAGAAATGTTCAACGGTAGTATCCACAATGCGTAACACACAGTACCTAGCGTCATATGTGTGTTACATGGGCGAATATTTATTCTGTTTGTCAACAGAAAACTCGTATAGGAAGTACGCAAAGAGAGGCTAATTGTTTTTACTAAAAATTTATAGATTTTTTTTGTAATCAATGGACGACTTGAGGTACACGCCCTCTGACGTCACACCGCAGGGGGAGAGTACTGTGGGAAACAAAGCTTGTTTACAAACATGCTGATTTTTTATTTGGTGATGGCAGAAATCAAAAACTTTCATTTCGTGGTTAAGATACGCAAATACATAAGATCAATGTTTACTTGAAAAAGCGGCAAATTTCAAACAAATAATGAATTTTGTTTAACATACAGATCATATTGGACATGTGAAGCCAAACACCTGTTTGAATGTTATGTTCGTTTGCGGTATCCATGGAGGTAGGGATTGTATCCCACACCAGACTATGGAGCTCCGCCTCATTTCATGTCGTTCATTAGTTAGAGAACAGGGAGTTTAAATAGTTGTAAGTAACAGGTTGAAATCGGAACAGCTGATTGAACGGTGTGACGCGTCACTATACTATGTGCCATGTGTAACGTACTTATAAAATATTGTTAAGCTTTGAATCAGTTTTACAAAAAGAACTTTAGTTCTATATCCTGTTGTTATAAATATTGACTTTATATGACCATAATATTTTCTGGAAGACTGTTTCAAATCTTAAGGCGTTTTAGCATGTTTTACTGTTACATTACAATTAAGTGGCCCAATTCTAAAATGTTTCTTATAATTTTTTTTTTTTTTTTTTTTTTTTTTTTTCGAAATTCGTATTTTTGTTTTGTGAAGTTCTTTATAAGTAGAGCCCGGTAATTTTCGCGAAAAGAATTTTGCAGCACTTTGTTTCAGTGCCTTACGTGCGCACCTGCATCTCTGCTATGTGGTCAGTGATTGGAAGCCCTAACACCCAGCGTGTGGAGGTTAAACCCGCAAATCACAGACGTGATGTGTGGCAGTTATCCGTTTACTGATTGGCACAGTCAAATGAATAACGACTCTGCACAAAATCACTCTGTCAATAGCCATGAAGTTGAACTGCAGGTGTGCACGTAAGACACTGAAACAAAGTGGGGCAAAATTCTTTTCGCGAAAACTACCGTGCCCTACTTATAAGAGAACAAAACACGAATTTCGAAAGAAAAAAAATGGTGGAGAGACATTTTGGAATTGGGCCATCCAATTGTCCAATTAGCAATAACCTTCACGCTATCAGTATGTACAGATTTGTGGTTTGTGTGTATACCCGTAGAATCGTAACGCAAATTGTATAGTCGTTTCCTGCAAACCACAACAAGCAACCCGGTTGTCGTATGTGACGTGCGTGTTGCATACCCCGTTAAAGTATCGGGCACGTAATATGTAGAACGTAGGGCTCGTTTGCTGTACGCCGGAAAGTGGCGAGAATTTTTCCGAGGGACGACATCTGAAGAATTACAATCTCATCTTGCACGTCCTGTTCAAATAACGTCAACATGCATCGACGCGCAGCTCAATTGTAGCCCTCAAGCAGGGAGAATGTCGCCACTGTGTTCAAACAGAAGTGACCCAGCGATTTTACTGCTGTCGTACGTTCGATCAGTTGAGCTGCTTCAAACATGACAAAAACAATTATGTTGTGAAATTAAAAAAAAAAGCAGAATTGAAACAACCGCGTGAAGGTTCTGGGTAACATTCAAGTTGATACTTCTCGTGTCATTTACCTGTAAAAGAAGTTGGGGTCTCATGCCTAGTCATGTACAATTTTGCCTTGGGTTCATTTGGTCCTGTGTCTATCTGAACTATTTTTTTGAATGCCACGTGTAACAGGTCTAGCTTCTGCTAAGCTGCTTTTACTGCTAAGTAAGTAACAAGTATATAACACTAAACTTCTGGTCCAGGGCGGTAAAGGTTGGGTGTTATCTGTTCGTCTATGTTAGTTACTGGTATTTATCTAGTGCCTAGTGCACCAGTGAGGTAACTTTGCACCACTAAAATTTTGGGTTTTCAGCTATATGGTAAAGAAGTATCAAAAAGTACGTGTGTTAATAAGGTTTAAATATTAAATCGCATTGTTACAACCCGTTTTATCTTCACAAAGTGGTGTTCGAAACAAACATTTAGAGTGGTGCAAGGTATTCCACAGGTGGTGAGCAACCTTGCTTTACGGCGATGCAAATATATTTCGATACAAGTCATTGCGCGTCACTTCACTGTAAGATTGTTTGAATCTTATGTATTTATGGTCATACGCCATTGCTTATGATTCATTGATAAAACCTTTAAAATGTTGATCATGCAAGCCGCAAAAACACAGGGGCAGTTGAGCGTATAGGAAAGTACTGACGGACTTCCGATGGAGAAGAATTAACAGAAAGGTCATAGTTTTACAGGCTTTATCAACAAATCATACGCGGTGGTGCATGTTCATAAACCCACACATTCTTATTGGAAAGTCCCGTTGTAACAAACATTTAAAGATTACTTCATTGTGTTAGCACTGCTCCACGCGTAGAAAATAAATAAGGACGAAAGTATGACGAACTCTATTCTGCATTGTTAAATATTTCTGTTTTTAAGAGCATATAAATACTTGTAACCTGCAACGCTAGAAACCGTAGTGTGATTATTATAGTTCACAGTATAAATTTACATATGTTTTGTATGTTCTTGTAATTTACAGTTTGCTCAATGTGGTAAACATTAGTGAATTTGTTTTTTTTTTTAACGCAACTATCACTGAAATATTTCTTTTATAAACTTTAATAAATTCAAGTAAAATTTATTATTATGAGTTGTTTAGTTATGACGGCGCACTCTTTTCGTCAAATAAAAAAAATAGTTATGACGGTCCGCGCAATTCGTCAAATAAAAAAATATCTGAATTGTTCAGAAATGTTGTGTGAATTGTTTATATGATCTGATTTGTTTAATTAAGGTAGCGTGTCACTAATATATATTTGTCAGTGGAAGGAACGTTTGATTGCGAGTGGCTGTCCCGAAAGCTTTCAGCCGTATGTGTTATGCACGACGGGGGTGCCACTACGAAGCAATTAAAACATGACCATCGCCTAGGGGATAGCCGCCTCATACTACATAGTGCTGTGCGTCGACGGTTGGCGGCACTGCGAGCGGCAAGTGACGTCAGCGGCTCTATATTTACTTGGTTGCCTGTGCGCGGCACACAGGGGCAGTGTTGGCCTTGGGAGCGTTGCCAGGCAACGAGGGTTCGACGGCCAGCCGGCCCGCCCGCTGTTTTTTTACTCTTGTTATTATTATTTCCTCTGTCGCTCTGCTGCCAAGGTTGAAAGGTCTTCGGTTCAGAGCCACAACGTCTCATATCGCAGTCACGCGCTAGGAACTGTTAGGCGGCGTGCGTGGGCCAAGCCTGCCGGACCATCGCTGCGTCCATTGGCAAGGAGAGAGGGGAAGGTTCGGCAGGAGCTGACCACCCTAGTGTCTCACGAAACAATGTCCTTGCTCTCGAACTTACGGTTTGACTAATTCTCCAAGAACAAATAACAGTATGCCTCATTGCAACATAGGGAAACTCATGTGACCAATTATAAATGAAACGAAAAATGTGGTTCTGTGTTACTACCCCAAAACCTCCCCCCGTTTTCGAGCGGCCTTTTTCGAATCAAGTTTTTGAGTTGTAGTAAAGGTGAAATATTGTTATACTTTGATACGTGTGCTAATCACTTACTTTGTGCTCACCTGAGTTGGCAAATCTCCGCCACTCAGTAACGAGGTATTGATCATAATGATAGTTTGTTCACTGCTTGCGAGCTTTCCCTGAATTAAACGACTTACAGGCAGAATCGTCATATACGTGTACTGCAAATATTACGAACACCTAGATAACGATTTACATATAGTTTTTCTTTTCATAAGTTGTTTTACAGCAATAACACGTTTTACAGCAATAAACCAAGGAGACAGATGAAAACCTGTAAAATGCAGGGGTTTATTTAAAAATATCAATTTACTTATTGTCTTATAATATTAAATTAAGGTGTGCTAATACTTGCTGTCTTCAAGATTACACTGGTTGATGAAGTCTGCTAAATACAAGTAATGGGAACTTACTGGGATAATTGCGACTGAGAATAACAATACTGTTTTTGGTTCAGGAAGTGTAGATGAAAGCTGTTACGTGAATGCATTTGCGCCACCACATACATGTATACCTGTTATTTAAAAAAGGAGATGTCCATAAGTATATTTGACAGGGGACGCGCTAACATTTAAGACTGAGTTGTCTCAATAGCAGGCGGCATGTTCGTAATTATTTGTTACTATGCCTTACGGGAAGAGGAAGAGAGAAAGAGAGAAGTAAACGAGAGTGATATAGATAGAAGTAAAGAAGGTGTATTTTTGCTAGTTGGGAGGGGCGGTTTCTGTTTTGTCTTGGACGGCCTCCAAACCGCACGGCAGATAATTGCCCACACAGTCCAGTGCACAGCGCCTTTCCTCCTCACACCATCTCCCCTCCCCACCTCTTCCCTACCCTACTCTTCCCTGCCAGCGTGCCAAATTTACACCAGCCATCCCTCCCGCAACCTAAACCCCATTGTTCCTGAAGGATTCTCCTCGTCTATCTAGACTCCCGGCGCCCAAATTAGCAGCCTTGCTGTCACGACTGCAGCATTTTGCTTCTAAGTAGATGCTTCCTCCTCTCTTGTAGTTGCGTGTGTCTGCAGTTCCAAACAAACTCAAGCTGCTAGTACTTTTCCTTGTACTAGGATTTGTGCATTGCATAGTAACTTTGTCACACGTGTCATTGCTTCAAGTAATAACGAAGCTGTGGTTATTTACTCATAAGAGCAACAGAACACGGTGCTGATGACCTGCGGGTTTCTGTTGGGATCCTTTCTTATCGCTGTGCTTGTTCTCTACTGTTTTTAGTGATAAGTCTTATTGAATTAAGTTAATGTTTGTCCAATGATTGGTATATCACAAAGTGATGGTTCGCCACAATACGACAGGTACTTAGAATAAATCTAGCTTTTCCGTACAAAACAGTGTGTGGGTGGTTTCTGAATTACATTTTGCACGTCGTTTATTGTGCTGTGTAGTAATGTCTTACCTACTAATATTATTTTACATCAAGTTCGGTTTTCTTTGATAGTTTTTGAAGTCACCTTGCTTTATGACGCCGTTATAAAGGAACGTGTACATTCAGCACAGGTTTATGCAATATTTTATTATAGTTTATCCCTTTAAGGAATGTGCTTATCTGACAATTTTTTTGGCTATGTTGTACTTTATGAATTGCTACTTGGTTTCCAGCATTTTCCGGGATGCCATGATCATCTTACCGTTGCTGGCATGTGCACTGTACTGAAACTTGGGTTCACAAAAGATTCATAAATGACACTTGTAAGCTGTCAAACAAGTGTGCTCGTTCGTGGGATACACTATATCTTAGTTCCCGAAGACTGGAGGATTTTCGTAAACGTATACAAAGATACATATTCTCGCGACGAATTTGCCTCGTTACCGTAGTTAAGAGTGGGTCACAAGTTATCACTATGTTTGTAGAAATCTTCGAGAATTTAATCATCGATGTAGAAAAATAAAAAATAGCACTACTAGGAAATATAGTTTTAGCCAACTTTGTGAGCAAACCTGTTGCTAATATGCGTTTATAACAAGCTATTAATGCCGCCGTAATTTTGTAACTTTGAGTCCGTCGCGAGAGATAATGCTAAATGAACTAGTCTGTCTGACAAAATAGGTGTTGCATGATGTGTTAAAGACACAAATCGTCTTAATGCAGCTTAGTGAGGCCATAACTCGCGACCTCTGGCGTTCCATTTGCGTCCACTGTCTGATGTGTTACAAACAGCCAGCGTAGGTTTACTATCGCAAAAGAAGTGTGTATGATCATATGGCAACCCCGAGTGCCAGGTGGATGCTGTACCATTTATATGCGTTAGTATTTTTATTTTCGAATTTACGTTTTTTATCGTACCTAGTGAAAACTAGAGAAGGCGTGTAGCTCCACCACCATCCCTTTTCCCTCTAACCTGAAACCTTGACAGTGGCAGCAGCTAGACGCTCGATGACGCCGTTGAGAGTTAGTGGACGCTAGTCTTTTATTAATTTTTTTACATTCGAGGCTCGGAAACGAGGATGATTATAAGTCGAATATAACACGTCCGTCAAACACCTCATCGCCTTGAGACACGGAGGACTAAACTAGCGCGCAGTCTTTTCGTAAAAACAGTTTTTCAATGGGACTTCAAGCGATGACCCTATTATTTTATTTGTGGCAAATATGAGGTAAAGTTTTCCGATAACTGTTGGTATTCTCTCAGCTACAGCAACGTGAAAAACTCATTTTTAGCACTTTTGAGGAGCTAATGTTTTAAATTAGCGGGCGGCATTTCTAAAATCATAGGGACACGGTTTTAAATGTGTCTTATTTTCGTATATAAATGCATTGGAAACATGTGTAATGGTTATACAAGATAACATACTTCCCGTACCACGCTACAGCACGACTTACGCGCCAGGCCCACTAACCCTCAACGGGAGTTGCGGACGGACGGGGTCGTGGAAGACGCGTCGCAGCGCCACTTTCTTGTGCGACGTCCTTCCAGTCCCACTGCGGTGCAGGCGCTTCACTTTCCTCTTCGGCTGCTGCGTGGAACGTGCGTCCTAGTTTCAGCCGTCCGCGACGTGCCCCGTGTCCTGTCCTGCCGTGCCGTGCCGTGATGCTCCGTGGCTGCAGGTTGTGTGTGTTCACGTGTACTCACTGCAGCCGGTTAGATTGAGTCACGTGGTTACCTGGGTTGGCCAGTACTTCAGCTTGAGGGGGATGGTGCGCACAAAGAAGTGAATTTTCAAAATTTTCAACATTACTTTTTACCCTCGTTTACTATCGAAAATCAAGGTTCGACAATCCGGAAATGATACTTTTGTACAAATTATTACATTACTACACAGTCACCGACTGTTTTATTTTTGGAGCAGTGATGACAGATAGAAAAAGAGAATTTTTTTAATCTGTCATCAATGCTCCAAAAATAAAGTAAGAACGTGTATAAAAGTGTAATCTACGAATTGTCGAGACTTGATTTTCTATAATAAGCGAGGGAAAAATATTTACGTCGAAATTGTGATAATTCTCTGATTTGGCGCTCCATCCCCCTTTGAGGCGTTGAAACAGTAACCCGAATAGAATAATTTTCAAACTTCCGAGCCACGAGACCTCGAACTGCTTGTGGACTTTTAGACATAACCCGGTGATCGACCAAACCAGGTCACGTGACTGACGAAACCTGCCTTACTACAGCAGGTTACTTGATACAACAGCCTTATAACTGTATGTCTTCTGAAAGACAACTTCTCGGAGGTGCGAAATTTCTTACATAAAAGCCATAGGCCTACGTCTTACATTCGGCTCACCCTTTATGTGTCTTCTGTCTACCTACCTGAGTTTCTCGACCCGGTACTAGATACGAAGGTAGTTGGTCTTAAGGGGAATGTTAGATAATTTTCTTGTGTTTTTTGTTTTCGAGCCAAGTTGTATTATAAAATTTTTCTCTTTGACAAGAATTGGGATATATTCGTAATAAACTGCTTGGCGTAACTAATAGTGGAATCTTTCATTAATTTGTCATGCAGAATCTTTGCAAGGGAATTATAGGTTAAGTTTCAAGAATGGTTATACAAGTCCAATATGAGATATACATTTAACACTACCAGCTGCCCGACTGCGACTTTACCCGCATAGAATTATTTAATGTAAACAGCAACTATGTTTAAAATATTGATTAGTGATTGTACTCTCTTTACGTCATATATCGATGGTGAAGAATGGAAACATTGTATGTCAATTTTGAGCTTTTTTTAATGTTACTGCACGGAAAATTTGACGAAGTATGTTTGACATAGTGAACATAGTAAGTAAAATTTTAACTAATGTTATATCAAGATTACAGCTGTGGATGTTCCATACAAAATAAAGATTTTTTTTCTTTCCTGTGAAACTAAAAAAAAAATTGTCATAGAAGGTTTTCATTCTTCACCATCTATATGCCTTTATCTATTTCAAACAAAGATTTTTACGCCAAAATCAGTCTCTTCAAACCCACCGAGGCAAATTTAAGTAATGTTGGATACCTATATTCAGAGACGATACACGTCATGTTGAGAAGCTGTCTTTAATATGTGCATATCACAGCACCACCCTCCCCTCACACATTTTTTTTCCGCGGCAAGACTTTGTGAGGTATTGTTTTGATATTCAATAACATTATTGTAATCCGGGTTCGATTCCCGGCTGGTTCAATTGGATTTTGCCAAGTGGGAATTGTGCCTGGGGATCTTCGGTTTACCCCGCCCTTCACTCCAGGCACTGCTCCATATCCAACCCATGTCGCCCCTTACCGGATTTCAAGACCACAGTTGTCCAGAGCAGTCCAGGTAACTTGATTGTCCCGTCGCAATCTTCCAGCTGACACTAATATGTGCGTATGTAATAGCACAATGATTCCTGTCGCTAAGTCTTACGAGGGATACGACCCCGAAACCTCCCACACCGCAGACATATCATACCAAACGAATACGTCAATGTATGTCGTGAGAATTCTTACGGGTGAGACATGCCCAAGCCGAAAGAGGTTTATCTGTGAATAGGACGACAAAAAGTAACAACTTTTTAATGGTTTCTCCATTGTCGTGCTGACTTTTCGGGAGTTCTATAACATTTTACTGCTTTCTACACCCTTTATAATTTAATTTAATTGGCCATTGTTAAAATCCTCTGAGTCCAAATTTCAATAAAGAAAAATTTTAATGGTAATGTAAGATTTTTCGGAATGAAAAGACTGATAGAACTCGTAAGGAACATGGTGCTTACCTTCTACATATACAAAACAGTCATATGCTGTTTTGTTAACTCGTTTAAAGATAACCAAGTCTCTGGGTTTAATTGATTTCACACACCTATGATTTTTGGACGTAGTACCCATTAACAATGACTGATTAAATTTCATAAAATCCTGGATTTGACTTGTAGATGTTTACATAAGCTTCATTCTTATAAAAAAATATCATCTCGGTAACTGAACTGGTTTAAAAGTTAGAGACTATTAATTGGAAACACGTTTTATTTTTTTAACGGCTTTCAAGGTCGAATTTCGAAAAAAAATTCTGGAATCACTTTTTAGATATTTACGTAATCTTCGTTTTAAAACAAAAATAATCACTATAATTTAACTGGTTTAGGAGATACGGATGATTAATTGTAAACACTTTATATATGTTTTTAATGGCTAATGAATTGGAATTTAGAAAAATCCTTAAATGCTTTTTGTATATATACGTAAGCATCATTCCGAAGAATAAAATCGCCTTGATATCTTAACTGGTTTAAGAGGAATTAAGGATTAACGAAAAACACATTTTACGGATTTTCACCCCCTTAATTTTCGAATTTTGCAAAATCGGAAAATTTACTAATATGCATTTCGTTGGGAATTATTTTAAAGCTAAAAAGTAATGATAGCTTTCCAGGGTAATGAGATATCGGGGATTCTTTGAAGACGCATTTCACTCCTGTTTACCCTCTTAATTTTAGAATTTAAAAAAATTTCTGTTTAGTGGATGCCTACGGGTTAAGGGGAAGCTACCGTCAAAATTTCATGGTTATAGGTTCAGCAGTTTTGGCTGTCGTTGATGAGTGAGTGAGAACACCTCTCTCTCTCTCTCTCTCTCTCTCTCTCTCTCTCTCTATATATATATATATATATATATATATGTGTGTGTGTGTGTGTGTGTATACACACATACATACATAAGTACATACACGTCTATAGATTATGATCTCCAAAAGGTATCACAAATATCTTCTATGCCTCAATATTGCCAGATTTACCAAAAATATTTTAAAACAGAAGTTATTGCAGAAAATCGATAAATAAAATGTAGCATCTAGCTCTCCCCCTTAACATTTCGTCGACAGCGAGATAATTAGAGACGGAAACAATAATACGGACAGAGAGGAAACCGGGGGGAAATTTGCCATAGCCTTTCGTTAGGGTTGAGTGGGAAATTTTGGTCAGCGCTTAACATCTAGGTCTTCAGCGCTGGTGAGGAGTGACATGAGGTGAGTATGGAAGAACGGGGGAAACGTGAGATCCACGAAAAAACTCACTGACCTGCAGTGTGGTCCGACATGATTCCCACGTGCGACAATTTGAGGACCGACCCCGCCGGGATTCCCTGACAGTTCGACCACCGTGGCCCTCCATTCGTTACGAACCGTACCGGAAATTGCCAAAAGTGATTACGGAAAACCATGTTTACATGGATTCACACGTCCACAGATCATCAGACCCGAGAATCCATCATTTTCAGTATACCCATGATTCAGTGCGCCAATTTTGCACTCGTATATGGCGATACAAAAAGTTCAGATTGAGCTCAACTTTTTCTGTGCTGCTCGTCTGGAAAAAACAAGCCTTCCTGTCGGCTGTTTGGTTTCTGAATTGTCCGGATCTTCATGAACTGTGGACGTGCGAATGAGTCTTTAAACCGAAATCAGGATGTCCGGGCCATGATTCGAACCCGGATCCTCTCGAATGTGTCCTGTGTCTTACTACTACGCCACCGCTCGGTGCGTTCGGTACAAGTGCCTTGCGATGTTCACTTCCCGACATTTCAGCTCTCGCGAGTCATTTCGATGTAGCCTACACGCGATCCACAGAACAGCGAAAATATCTTAAAATACAAGTACCAGTTTATTATAGTGTGATGTAGTCACATACGCATCACAAAATCACCAGCAGCATAGAGTTATCCAGCTACAATATCGCAGTATGTGATACAATATAGAAATAGGACTTTCTGTAACATATTGACGTATAATGTCCGTAAAACATATCTTGAGGCTGGCCATGCTAAGTATTTTTTGTTTCATAATGTCGGCCTTTTATGCGGCATTATTCTAAAATAAATTAAATTTAAAACACTTGGCGCAAAAAAAATACTGTTTCTTGATTCTGGATTTCCTCGACAGACAACAGCCAAAGTGTACAATATCTATGTACAGACTATGACTGAATAAAACCAATTACTCGCCAATGCTAGTATCATAAGAAGTCGATTTTTTTTTGTAGTGAAAAAATACTTTAAGTATTCGCAAAGGCGATAACAACATTATTTCAAGGAAATTACTGGGGTTGTCACTCTTGTTCCGCATTTAACATTTGACATGGTGGCATGACTGGTTTACTGCAGATAACCACTTACCTTGTAAAAAAAAAAAAAAAAAAAAACGAAAATGCGCGCATTGTGTTGTTTGCCTGAATCCTGCCGCTTACGAGCATTCCGGTGGCGATTGTACGAGATTGTGTGTTGCATGTATGTAAGTAACACTCGGTACACTCAAGGAGAAAAATAGCGGGAAACAAAATAGCGTGTGTGTTGTACAGGCATTTACGGAACTTAAAAAATATTATTTTACCTGTTTCCCTTGTAGGCATTCTATGGTAACACATTTATTATTAGTGGAATGTAAGGTAACAACACTAGCCGATATTTTTCGTATATTTTGCTATGCTGAATAATAATCGTTCAGAATAATCTTGTATGAATTGACTTAAAAAGCGGGCTTTCGTGTTGAACTATTCTTGGAGAACGCAGTTTGTACGACCAGAACGGAGGCAGCCGTGGTTGTTCCAGCTTGTGGACCACATACCCTAGAGGCAGAGAGAAGACAGCGCGTGTTAACAGGCCAAGCTACGGGAAAAGTCCAAGTAATAATAGTACTGTAATTACACTCGCTGAGCTTGGCTACGTCCTAGGTATCTTTGCGCACTTGCGTGTGAACCACTTCTTCAAGCCACTTTCTTCCGTCACTGCGACTTTCTTCGCTTATTGCCTCAGGTTTTATGCTGCAACTTTCTCTAGCCCTGGCCTTCAATCTGTTTCCTCGATGTCTCGCCGCAAGAAAGCTGGTGATCTAAATAATCTTTTAACTAACGTAATTGAGGAGAGTTGCGCTCAGGCTGGGAATGAAATAATCGACTTCTTTTTTAGTTTAACGGTTTCTTAAGGGCGCGTTCTACCGCAATTTTCATCACAATTTTTTTTTATTTTTATTTGTACCAGATATTTTTTTTCTTATGTTAGACACAAAATGTGACTAAATTTGGCTCTTATGAAATTTTTCTATCTCTCATAGTTTTCGCGTAATGGCTTGCTAAAGTCATATTTTGCATGTTTCCGTTTTAACGACTACACTAAAATCAACTGATATACCAAACTAAAAAAAATCACAATGGATAAAGTCATTGCAAGCTACAATGACATGCTCATAAAATTAAAGAATAAAAATTATTTGAATTTAAAAAAATGCTGAAACTGAAAATAAAAATTTAAAAAGCATAATATTTTTTTTAATACAAATAATTTTTATTCTTTAATTTCATGAGCATGTTATTGTAGCCAGCAAGCAATGTTTTTATCCACTGTGATTTTTTTTATTTTGTTATATCAGTTGGTTTTAGTGTAGTCGTTAAAACGGAAACATGCAAAATATGACTTTAACAAGCCATTGCGCAAAAACTATGAGAGATAAAAAACTTTCATAAGAACCAAATTGAGCCACATTTTGTGTCTAAAATAAGAAAAAAAATATATGGTACAAATAAAAAATAAAATAATGATGATGAAAATTGCGGTAGACCGCGCCCTTATTATTTGAGTGGTCACATAACCAAGACGCAGTTGAAGAATGTAAATGACTTGAAAATGTATTTTGTGATAAGTATTAATTTACATACGGAACTCCATTTATTTTTTTGTTTTTGTTTTGTATTACCGTAGCTGTCCATGATAAGCTAAATTTTCAGTTTAGGCACTACACAATTATAACTGAAAAGGAAACAAAATGGTAGGGGGAAGGGATTGTGTATAAATGGGACCAGTATGGTTCTGCGACTCGTTATGTCACTTCAGAAATTCGTGTTCGATTCCCTTTCGAACCGATAGGATTTTTTAAACATGGCTCATATGGCGGAAATCTGCCGATTCTCTTACTGCCAGCATTTTGATGCATCTTCATTGTGAGCATCGTTGTATTTTATCCCCAGCGAGAGTTGATGGCGACTCTTCAACATTTCGAATCCAAAGACCTTCGTTGAGGTGGGGGTAATCTCGCCTTCAAGTGTCACTTGTTCAGTATTTAAATTTGACCCGACTATGAGAGGCTGCACAGATTGGGAGGATAAGAGGACGGAGGGGCGCGATTGGACAATGAGGGTTTCAGTCCTCAGTTTGATAAAAGTGCCGCTGCCTGCCTTCCCTCTCCCATCCTTGCAACTCTTGAAGTAAAAACTGTTTAATTTTGGGTGTATTAATTTTTTTTGTCATAAAATGCGATAAATATCTGTTTAGCTGGTCACAGCTCATAGAATCTGGACTGAATCTCTCAGCTGTTTATTAGTTGTATCGTTAAAACTTTCAGCGCATGCCGTTAAGTGAGGTTACTTTGCACCAGTGAAAAAAAAAAAAAAAAAAAAAAAAGGTGGGTGGACTTAGCGAGGTTGTGGATCTGATGGTGCTTGGAGGAGAAATAACGACCTGCGACTGCGTACTTTGAACTTTAAATTTTGTCTGCCTGAAGGTTTCAGATTACACGAATGCCTTTTTGTGTTGAGCAAAGTTACCCCGTGAAGGGCTTACGACAGTATGACAGTACACAAAGTAACATTTTGCTGTGATTAAGTGTTTTTAAAGATACACGAGGTGGTTATATGGCGTTAGGAGGTTAGCATGGGTAGGGCAACATGAGACGTTCAAACAGTAACGAGATCTTACAGGCTTTTTAGACATGAACTTAATCCAGCAAACCTGGTGACGTAACTGAGCAAACCTACCTTACGCCAGCCGCTTACTTGATACAACCGCCTAAGGAGTCATAGCAAACGTGTGAACAGGTTCCCGCGAATCAGAAGAAAGCTGTTATTTTCCTAGGCAGGGAGTATAATATTTACTCCGAACATTCTTCTGAGAATCCGACCTTGGAGACGTGGGAAGGGTAGGATAGGGCGATGTGCTTCTCCGATCTCAGCAGGCGACGACGCAACTAGAGCGTGCGTGAGGCGCGCGGTATAGTAAACACTCGGGACACGCACGCCTGCCGAAGGAAGAAAGATTTCTCTGACATTTAGTGGTCGTAACCCTGCTCACTGCGCGTCAATATTTTCGTTCAGAGAGGGGGTGGGGATGTATTTACGGGAGGTAGCCCGCCCGGCCGTACCGAGAAGGGCGCGCGGGACGTCTGGCCTCAAGATGGCGCCGACGAGCGACTCTGTCGACACGTCGTCAAGTGGCTGTGCCGAGTGGGGCTACTTGTTGCCGCGCTAGCAGGTCCTAACTACATATATTTTCCGGAGAGAGTTCTGAACTGGACGAAGCCATACAGAAAGGAACCAACCTACTAAGTAATTTATTTTCAGATAATTTTAGACAAAGAAGGTCAGAAGAATATCCTAGTAAAATAACTGAATTAAATCTGGATGTGTGAAAAAAATTATAATAATTTATAAAAAAACTGTTTATGCAAGTTTTATTTGCACATAATGAAATGTGGCCTATAATATCTCGGTTCCAGTAAATGTGGGTTTGAGACCCTCTATCATCTTGTTAACAAGTGGCAATATTGAAATGTATGTATGTCATTTCCGAATGCCGACATAATGACGTGTTTCATTATTATTTTTTCGTACACGTTTGTGTACACAGGGTAAACTTTTATGAATGCGAAGAAAAAAAAGTAGGTTTTACCTTTCCATGAGAAAGATGGATATGGGGGTGGTATGATGGGGTGGAAACATTTGGTTAGCGCTAAAACTGATATCTCTTAGTGGTGGTCAGGATGGTACGAGCATGGAGCAACGAACAACGGTGGAATACAAGGAAACTAGCGTTTCTTGAGGCAACCTACTGGCCACGTTTCCCACAGCCGAAATTCGGGAGTGGCCCCGTCGGGAATCGAGCCCGGGCCAACTTGGTGAGAGGCGAGTGTCTAACCACTACGACACCGTGCACTCGCGACGGGGGAAGGGAGGGATTGAGTTAATCTCTAACCCCTACCCTCATCTTGTTGGTACACCCACTGTAGTGAGGATTGGGCTACGCCACAGCCAGACCGCATGGCGAGATAAACTTTCACAAGGCCAATAAGAAAAACACCTAGTGACAGCTGCTGTGTGTAGTTCACAATTTGAAAACCTTTTTAATTCGGTAAAAAAAACTCTTGTCCGTAGTTGCGTGTATTTTTACGTAACCACTGTGGTGTTTACAGCGTGTTGCACACAGTATTTATGTGTCTCTTGACTAACGTCTTGTCAGATGTATAGTCACTGATAGGTTCCTGAATTAATTTATATCTTGCAGTAATTAGAGTAATAATATTCGCAGTTGCAACTAATTGAACTATAATGGCAATGTTATTGTTTGTGTGTGACAAAATGACACGCAGAGCACTGAAAGAACAAACAAAGCAGGACTTTCTTAGTAAGAACTAAACAAAAAAAGTCAAGCAAATTTCTATATATTATGTTGCTAGCTGTCGTAGCGTGCAACAACGTGGAATGCAAGCTCATTTTAATATATTCCTAGTTATGTAGCCGTGGAATGTGTCGACACTTGCGTTGTAACTAATTACATGATTTGAACGGAATAGGCCCTTTGTTAGCGGCATAGTATAGAGTAGTGAAGGCCTTAGTAAGAACGAGAATTTCACAGATTTGTGTTGTCTTCACAGCGTCTAGAGTAGTTCCCATATTTTGGTAGTATGTGCTGGAAAATACAATTTTGAGATGCTTACATTGATTTAAAACCCAACACCCAATCAGTCCCCATAATAATAATACAGTATTTCCTTGTGTTCACATTCAGAGAAAGCCTGCGAAATGAGACGTCGAGTGGCTTGCTTCGAGAGTGTAATCGATTATATATATATATATATATATATATATATATATATATATATATATTTATATGCATCTAGCTTAACAGAATGTACTTGAAAACTGACTGAGCATTACGCATTACACCTCATGTAAAAAAAAATCAATGCTTCCTTGAGACCATCGTTTATAACTTTTCAGTTTTCTTCAAATGGTGCCCATGGTGTAAAAAATAGTTAAGAAAATTTCAAGGTTCTATTAAAGAGGTTGGTCGATCATGAATATCGATGTTGTAAGCGTTGGTGTTTGTTTTATTGTGTTTCTTTTGTTTTATACACTCAAATAATAATGTTCTTATTCTATATGCAGTACATGGGTTTGGAGGATTCATCGTATGCTTAGCTGTCCACATACAGTTAGTTTGTAATTGCATTTAAAAAGTAAACTGAATGCGTCTAATTTTTTTGTTCCGAACGATCACGATAGCGTATGTCAACGGCGTGCTTGCGTGTGCAAGCTGCCAGCTACTCGGAAAGACTAACGCACGCTACTATATGAACTCTGTAACGAAACTAGGTGGTACTTGGCAGAACTTAGGCCATATTATTACGTAGTTCGTGCACGTGTTTAGTTATACTTGCAGATAAACCGTTTCTGTCCCGACAAGCTATATTCCTGAGTCCTCCAGGCCTCATACAAATCGCTGGCGTTAATCTTGCGTGAAATGAGCATTGAAATGTTGTAATAGGCTGCTACATAAAGTGTAAGACATCGTTGCCGACGCGTATTCAAGCTGCGTTTTGTAAAGAGGGGTGACGTAGCATTTATAATAGTCTCTATACGCATTATTGTCCTCATAGACACGATGTAAATAATTGGCTGATACATTACTGAGACTCGTGATTGTGTTTAAAAATTGCAAGGATTAAAAACGGTTGGTGATGATAGAAAAATAACTCATAAATAATAACAAAACATGTAGTAGACTTACTACCAGATTCTGGTTTACAATAATCAGTCTTGCGTTGTCATCAGTAGACGTAAACAAAAATCAGTCTCATTTTTTTTTTTTGTCTTCAACCGTCCATTTAACGATCCTATCAAGATCTAAACTGTTAAAAATATGTGATCTTGCAAAAGTGTTTTAATGTATCTGTAAATATATTTTACATGTAAACGTTTCAGTGGCCATCATAGTACACCTGTAAAAACAGTGGGTATGTAACGGAATACTTGACATAATGTTTTGCGCACACCAAAAATTTACATTATACTGTAGTTCATGCTGTAATTAACCAAATAAGTTATTCTAGCAAGAAACTCTCATGTTTTAATACGCACGGGAAAAACAAGCACGGACATGACCATATATATATATATATATATATATATATATATATATATATATATTTTTTTTTTTTTAGAAGTTGATTCCGGTGTGTTGTGATTTCGACGAATGCACCATAGAAGGCTAGCTGTACCAGTGTTTCCACGGAGACGCGTGTGTGTGCGCGATGACGTATGCTGCGTACACGACTGGCGCCATGTGGGTCAGCAGTGGAGCAAGTGTGTCGTGCGGACTTTCCCTGGCGGAAATCCATCTAGCGCGGCAACCTGACCGCCCCGGGCCTATGTTCTCACTGCGGTATTCTTCGCATAAACACTCCCGTCGTCCAGTGGCGCCACATAGACTCAGCCACAGGCGTGTAAAGAACCCATATTTACTTGGCTACTAGCCTGCGGCTACGTCGCGTCGAGAACACGGTTCATCTTCAAAGCGGTGCTGCGAACGTGTCTTGTGTTATTTTGCAGCAGTTGAGGAAGATCTCCAACGGCATTGCGATTTCGAATGTACAGTTCCACACCGCTATACTCTCTCTCTCTCTCTCTCTCTCTCACTCGGATTCTGACAGTTGCGTCTGGGCTTACTTTTTGTGTGTTGTACTTGTTTGATGCTGCTGTGTCAGACGAAATGTTTAGTTTTAAAATGAACCCCAGATGTCCAGTCCACTCCCTGTGTAGCCTATGCTGTAACTATTGTCTTTCATTATGGCTGGCGTTACACAAAGTAAACATTCCTGAGAAATATCAGAGTCGAGTATAACAAAGATGACACGTGTTCCTACTGCGTATGCAGAACCGTTGCTTGATGTATTCCGTCAACAATGGTCCAGAGTAACTTGTGCAGGTTATCATCGTGCGGGGAATATCGCGCATATGTGGAGATGATGGTTTATCGCGGGAAAACTTGACTGTTTGCTGGATTTCAACACACGTTCATCTTATTAGGTTGTTACTAGGAACAGGAAAATTTCGCGAATTCAATGACCTGCAGGCTAGAATCCACTGTACTATGCATACTCACGCCCCGTCTATTCGTTCATTGACTGCTGTTCCACTGAGTAGCAGCTAGTTGACTAATGGTCGGGGATGAGTATGCATAGGACAGTTGATTATAACATGCAGGTCATTGAATTCGCGAAATTTTCCTGTCCCTAGTCATTATTGGCGTTCTCTGGAACGTGGAGATGTTGCCCTATTTGACTGAGCCAATGAGAATCCCGCTATTGTAATATTTGATGTCTGTTGTTGGTCTGCAGACAGCTACATTGTGCCAGACGTACATTACGCAGTCATACATGTTGCAAGAAACTGCTGTGTTTCCAAGGGCATGTTGGCACAAAACATTTCCGCGATATACCATCATCTCTACGTGTAGGATTGGCTCGAAAATGTTTCCCCACTGCGTCTTCGCCTCCATTAAAAGTAACGCTATATAACATGTGTATAGCATGTTTTATATAATTGTGTACAAAACATAAGGGCATGTTAGCAAGTTTGTCAGTTCCAGGAACGACCCATATAACTTAAATGGGTCACATATCGTAACGAATGACGAGGAAGTATTGTATAAGTAGAGAGGATGGTATATCGCGAAAATGTTTTGTGCCAACATACCCTTGAAAATACAGTCATTTGGGGTAACTTTGTTCCATTTTGGAGTAACATTGTACCAGGCATTTTATTTCCTATAATAGCATTGGGGTATTCAATCACTATGCAAACATCAAGATTAACATATTCATTCATCTAGAACACAGCTGTATTTTTTAATTCTTAAATACTTCATTTGAATTTAAACTATGCTGGTGGTACAAAGTTGCCCCGAATGACTGTACTGTAGTTTCTTGCAACGTGTATGACTGGGTGATATACACCTGACACGACGTAGTTATCTGCAGACCAATAACATACATCAACTATTACAACAGCGGGATTCTTATTGGCTCAGTCAAATACGGTTACAGCTCCACGTACAAGCGAAAGCCAGTCATCTTTTGATATGCTGAACGTACGTTGACACCCAGCAAACAGTCAAGTTTTCCCGCGATAAATCATCATCTCTGTATATAAGACAAGACGTTTACTATTTCGCTATCTCGACGAAGCGTGCGTAAGTGTATAATCACAAAACGTATTTGGACAGCTTTTGTTCCAACCTCTAAAAGTTTGGATTCGAGATCACCACTCTCCTGCATTATTTGCAGCAATAAAGAATACCACGTAAATTAAATTGTTTTGAAATATAACTGACGATGTCGAATACCACGTGAAAAGTTTAGGGAAATAATCGCGAATAAAGTTCGCCTTAGGCGTATTTTCCGGAATTGTTTGAAAACTCAGCTGTTTCAGTCAAGAGGCGAGTGATTTTTAACACGTTTTTACCAACTCTCTTTCTGGTATAACTGTTCGGTAACGAATTTTGCTATCGATTTTAAACTAACTTCCCAATGAGCTAGAGACCTGAAACTTTACACATACCTCAAAACTGAATGGAAGTGCAATATAAGGGAAGAAAAATTAAAAAGAAAAAACTATTTACGTAAAATAAAAATAAATACAATGTTTTTAATATACTACGTTGAACTAACTTCCTGATGAACCAGAGACTTGAAACTATAAACATAGATCATAAAAGGATGACAATGCAATGTAAGATAAAAATTGTGGAAAAATAATTATTTAAAAAATTGAAATCATTTTTGATACATTACGTTTTTAAAACACATGATTGCAAAACTTCTCACGCGTAAGCGTGCAGTAAATAACATGAAATATAGTCATTATATATAAAGTTCTTAAAACTGATTAAAAGAGCACAACATAATTTCTGCTATGAAAATACTTGCAATATTACACAAATACGTCAGGCGCATGCAATAGAATAGTAAAGTAGTGTGGAGAGTAGCCCTCGTTGAGAGAACTCACACAGCAGCTCATATAATTTACAGTGCAATCAAATTGTTAGTGACTTAGGTGAATTAGTCATACATCAATTACCAAGCTGTTGCATTCGTCCCACGTTTATCGTTTTAATTGTACAAGTACTTTCATAGGCGAAGTTGTTTTGTACTTTTTAGTCCGTTTTAGAACTTGTTATTTTAAAATTGTTGTTAATGAACATTATTTTTATAAGTAATGTTCTTTTTTACAACATTGTCAACAAACTGTGGTTCCTTTTGACAGACCGGGGATCTCGCGTTTTCCCCGCCATTTCATTCCGGCGCTGCTCCATGCTCACTTCATGTCACCCCTCACCAGCGCTTAAGACCTCGATGTTAAGCGCTGACCAAAATTTCTCACCCACTTTTGACAGAATAACAGAATTATGCGTCTTCGTCATTCCAAGAATTTCGTTACAGGGGATTTCAGTGGAACTTCGTACCAGTACACAATTTTGGTATTTGGTAGTCCCTAATCTAAAAATTTTAAGCGTTTGTAGAATGTTTGATTAAGACAAAAAAATATCGGCGCCTTTAGTATGGAACGTGTAGTAAATGAAAAGCCCAGGCGAGGACAAGAGCAAGGTTCACATGTTTAACTAGATTCGTTGAGGCTCAGTCGCCTTTAAAAGTATCGCTTTCAGACGAATACCATTTTCTGCACCGAGAAGAGGAAAATAATGCTACTGAAATAAAAAGCGGAATAAAATATTGCGTAAATGTTTTAGATGGTTTTTTTATAAAATTACTATTTGCTCACTGTTCTCAGAGTGTTAAAAACGTAGCCTAAAATATCTTATAGCAATGAGTTTCACGCCGATATAAACAAAAAAAAAAGTCATTTGTGGCATATATAATGAAATAGCTTAGTTAAACGTGAAGGCTGAGTTCTTATAGTCCGTCTCATGCAAGAATGCCATTCTTTGACGATTGTGTTCACATTTCTTTTCACAGCTGTTGTCACGTTAATAAGCATTTTTCTTCTGTCACAAGTGCTTTTTTGCACTAACACACTTAATTTGCTCTTAAACTGTGCAGTACATCAAAATGACAGTATATATGTTATGTCAACTTGTTTATGAGCGGCGGTTAATATGTGTAGACAAGCATGACAAGAAGGGCCAATGCATTCGTAGGAATACGTGATGCGTGTGGCGAGTTGTCGACCCATATGGACAGCTGTGTCTCCTAGAAGGAGGGAGGGGGGAGAATGATCGTGACGCATCAGGCACCTTCCGGTGGTCCTTGACACCGTTTGTTCACATCACTCTTGCAGTCACAGTCGCTTGTCTGGACATGTGCTGCACTGCGAGGCGGCTTGCTGGACACGCCGTGTAGCTCAGTCGCCTGGCGCATGTACGCTGTTCACTGAGAAATGACAACTTTTCATCTTCCCGTACTTGTTCACATAAACATTGGTATGTGACTGGTAAACATGGTGTTTACATTTCGTTGCTATCAACCGTTAACGTCTCTGGAAACAATCTATGTGTGTGTAAATGAATCCCTTCCCGCCATTTTTCTTTATAAGTAATTTAAAACATACACTTGTGTAAATGTTATTTCATTAAACGAATATCTAATTAAGTTTTTTTTTTCAACAGTTAAAATACATAATATTAAGAATAAATTATGCAACTGCTGAAAATAAAAATTTTGCATGTACAAGTAGCTCTTACTGTGAATGTATGGTAAGTTCATCCTTTTAGAACCTCGCAACCTACTGGACAGAATCACGTTAGTTTTACACTATTAGGTTCTCAGTTCTACATAAAATAATATATCTTACGAATTTTATTGTATATTAATTTCATTTCTTCCCAAACGAATTTTGGCGTCCCCCTCAAAAATGGCGCCCGATTCGGCTGCACTGCTCGAACCGCCCTTGAGCCGGCCCTGTATATATGTGTGTAGTAACACAAAGAACTGAACAATGTCAGAGAACCAGGAAAGGACTCGGCCGTGACCAATATCAAGGGATTCAGCCCATCATTCGTCTGGAGTGATTTCGGGAAACCATGGGAAACAGGAACATGAATGGGCGGAGTCGGGTATCGAACCCGTAGATTCCTGCAACGTGATACACTTGCACCACCTCGCTCGTTGACAAGTTCTCTTATTGGAATCCCAAGTCAGTTGAAATTATTTTTTGAGGCTATAAATTAACCCAAGACAGAATTACATGTGAAACCATGTAAGAAGTATGACGTTCACTATTGTCTTGATACTTGAATTTTTCAGTCCATCGTCATTGCTAACACATTATTTAGTTTTTTCTCTTGTTAAAATGAAATACCTGAAAACTAAGAAATTCAATTAAATGTATCATGGCAAATTCTTATCACGCCGTAGCTACGTTAAGGATTAAAATATATTTAATTTCCCTGAATTCCTTTCTCTTAGTTCACCTCAAATTAATATATTTATGTATCTGTCTACGGTTAGGTCACGTAACCAGTACGGAACAATCAATAGAATAACTGATTCCGTGTAACTTGTATCGGCTTGCTCTAAAAATAGGACATGTTCTGTATTTGCGCGAGTTATACCTTTCGCAAGAGCTGGTTAAAGAATTCCTCGTACAAGGTTGACGTCTTGCACGAGTATAGCCTCCATTTAGCATCGCTTGAAGCCAGATTAACAAACTGCTTCAGTACTTAATTAAAATTTGATAATAGCTATTGAAAATTCTTACCCGGCTCTGTGTTTAATGGTTTGTCGCAACAAATTTTAGGAGATTTTATTCTGACTGATTTCAAAGTTTTGTATAATTTTTTAAAACTCGTGTGGTCTGTTTCATCACTGACACTTTAACTACAAGCAAAAGTCGGATACTGGTACATCTTTATGCTCTTCATGTTTTGTATTGAATACTATTGCACCTTATAGTTACCTATATACGCCCAAATCCCTCTTTTTTCTCCTTCCTCTGTGGTTGTCTTCGAAGACTTTACTTATTTTCTCTAAAACACTAGCAGATCATTAGATTTCCACAGCTGTCTAACCATGAAAGCATCCATATGCTCTCTCTCTCTCTCTCTCTCTCTCTCTCTCTCTCTGTCAGACTGATATCAAGGTCCATAAATTTGGTTAGCAGAACAGCTTTCCTCTGACAATTCCAACAAGTTTTCTAAACTGACAGAAACATAGACACGAATGGCATCGTATTTTGGGCTATAATATTTAAATGTGTCACTTGACGCATTTGGTAACTCGGCGAAAGCACATACATTGACATATGCGCACTGATTCTATAAATTAAATAATTAACTTCCTCAGTACGACTGCCGGAGAGATGTGCCGTTCGGAAGTTCACTTACTGCAAGAATACAGATTGATAGCACATATAGTAAGATGGAAGAGTTTCTTGTATATAATAACCTGTTGCGATTGAGAGGATTCCTCGCCTGGCGCAAGGACGGCGTTGCAGCGTGTCACGCGTATTCTCTTATACGCCAAACCGCATAATTTATTCATATTTTGTTTATCTACGAAAATAACAAACACTTGAAAGTACACTTATGTAATTTAAAAAAAATTTGCATGCTAGTTATAAACATGATTTTGGGGCTTCTTAAAATGGGTTCAAACGGCTTTTTTTTAGACAGCTTTAACTCCGAAAGTACTACCCGAGTTCGTAAAGTACAAAACGAGAAGATTGTGTTACCCTTTACTGAGTCGCATAGGAGGAAGACTGAAACAAAAACCTTGCACGCCAGTTTGGTACGCTGCGAATAAATGCGATATGTTTCTCGTCGAGCGTGGTACTCTGGCTCTTATCGCTCCGCTGTTCCTATGCGTCAAACGTGGATATTTGAAACAGGTGGTCACATTACTTTTACATTAATTTCTTCGCTGGCAAAAGTTTTGATGCTTCGTCGTCATTGCTTGCGTGTAGTCAAATAATTTGTATCGCTTCATTTCGTTGTCAAAACAGATTTAACCGAGCGTGGAGGCGCAACACTAACTCGTTTGACTCGCATTCAGAAGGACTCGTGTTCGATTCTCAGCTCCAGCCATCGTGATTTCGGTTGTACATAGTTCCCGAAATAGCTCCTAGCGAATACTTGGATGATAGTTTAACAAAGGCAATGACCGACACCTTTCCTAGTTTCTGATGTCATTGTGAAAAGTTGTGTCTAACCGTCTCTAATGACCTCGCTGTCGACAAAAAGTCCAATACAATTAAAAAAAAAACTGTTTTAACTCATGATAACAAAATAATAATCGTTTTTATAGTAAGGAACTTAATTCTGGCACTTAAAGAATAACCATAATGGGTAAGGTATTGGAAAGAAACTATTTCGGCATTTTCCTAGAAGCGAGACATGACCCAAGTTGGGGTCTGTCGGAATCGAACTTGAGACCTACCGAATAAGATATTTACTACCGTATGGTCAGACACACACTGTTGTACTCAATGCAACTTACGAACGTAATGCCATAAGGGGAAATCGGCCCACATAAGCATGTAAGGAGTCCATATTCAGTCAACCACAAATATTTTTTAATGACTGCAAGGTTACTAGTTCGAAGTCAGGTTTTGCATAATCACTAAAAAATGATTACAATTATAAGAAATTTTGGGGACGTAACTAAAATACTTGTTGTTAACTAAACATTTCATAGATAATAGTGCACACAGAACTTTCTTAATGTCGTTCTGTCAGCGATCGTATTTACAACAGTAAATGAAATTCTTGCAGCAGCAAATGTTGCATCTACAACCATAAAATGTTTACCTTTTACGCAACTATTTTTGCGTTACTTGAATTGTTTCATTGAAATTACTACTTCAGCGGTATTTTACTTGGTATTTCAAAATCTAGAAATATAATAAATTTTTGTGACATTCTGATGTTGGTATCTAATTTTAGCTACTACACCCTGGAAGTTGATTGTAAAACTATTCTGTACTTTTTTTATCGTGGTTTGTCATTGAGGGTATTTTTCCCAAGAAAATTAAGTGTTTGGCCCTTATCCACTTCTCATGTTATGTGCGGCGGAACCAATAGGCCAAGGAGTGGGGATAGTTAAGTGGAAAACTTCTATACCGCTTGCCTACGAGAATTATTTCTGTGATACTGTAACGCGAGTAGACTATTAGTTTCATTGTAAAACTTGCAAAATGCACAAAAAGTGTAAGTGCGAGCGATTTGACGTTGGCATCGCGTGCAACGTGGTGCAAAATTGCCGTTTTCACGGAGTTCTCGTTAAGAGATCTTTTTCCCCGGCGCAGGTGCTGATTGGGCGGTGGTAATGAGGCGGGCAGCCTGTTACTGCGGCGGGCCTTGGCACAGTTCGCGCCTCGAGATTAACGTCCTAGATCGCCGCCGAGTTGCGAAGGAAGCCGAGATCCGTGCCACGCCTAGAGGCGGTCTATCCTGCCTCCGTGTTGCAACCACTGCGGTCTCTAGTTAGCGCCACATCTCTTCCCTCCCTACCGCCGCCTGTGGTCAGGTTTCTAGAGCACACTTCATGTCTCTTCCATTACAACCACCAGCCCGCGCACTAATTATGCTGCACCACAGATGCGAATTCACAAAATAATATCGTCTGTAAACGTGTCACGTTTGTGTATTTACAAGAATAGTGACAGTGTTACTACAGAAGAATGTTATCTGTTACCGCCGAGATTCTGTGAACTGCGTGAAATATCTAAGAAGCTAAGAAGTGCAGGCGAGGATTCTACGTTCATCTCAGTACACACTAAGAATGTCACTCACCTGAAGTTCAGGTGTTTATTTATTAGCACCACCACTACTTTAAACAAAATTATATGTGTTTGTTATCAAATGCATAAGATGGAAACGTTACAAAAATATTGACGACACTTATCGTATTTATTGTTTTAAAAAAATTGCAGTGACTACTTTATTCATTTTTACGGCACGCTGACATACCTACTAGTAAATTCAACTGTTTGGTTTGTATACTAATTTGATAAAATATGGATTTTAATTATTGAAAAATTTTCTCTGTTCTGACAAAACATTGTCTTGTATATGCATTATAAGACTAGCCTGCGTGAATTTTATCTGTAGGAAAACATATTGAAAAATGTATTTAAAAATAAACATGACAGTAAAAGAAAATGAAACCTCGATGTTGGCGTATATAAAAAGTTAAGTAAGGTAACACGTTCGAAGTGTCGCCCTTGCAGAATTCAGAAAATGGAATTTTTGGTCGTGGCCTTTTGTGACGTTGGACTCAGCCAATCAGCGAGGCAAAATCAGTACGGCGTAAGTTTTGTGTGCCAGTTTTCCGGGTGCCTAATAATTCTGTGTAGTCAAATATTGGGTCCACACGTTCATAGTTTTGGCATGTCAAGGTATTCGTAACTGACGTGTTTTGCTGAGTGTAAAAATTGATAGTATAATAGACTCATCAATTCTTAAAATTGTATCCTAAGTTGCAGTTTCAATTAAAGGGAATTTCAATTGGCTTTAGTACAATGGCGGAATGTTTCGTGAACACACGGTTACAGTATTATCTCAGTTTACATGTACGATATCTTTACCAGATATTGTTTTAAATAAAAGCTTATATTCTTGTTTTTTGTTTGTAAATATTTTCTGCTTGGCTGTCGCAGTGTTTATTCATCCATCACTTTTTGAGTTGAAAAACAGCCGAACTCATTAATGCAGCTGGGAAGGGAAAGGAAGTGTGTGAAGTTGTCAAGGTTTTGCGTAATTCTAGTGAGAGGCTTGCGCAACACTTTTCAGCTTTGAGTAGAGAGGCAGAAACAGTTCAGACGGAAAGTGTTACATTCAAAGGACACATGCATTTGCAGGTGAAAACATCCAGTCTTCTTGTCCACCAAATACAGAGTACTTTTTGACACGAAAAAAACAAAGCATGCGTCGAACGAGTTTTTGCGATTTCGTCGATAGCTACCTGTTGTGCGAAAAAAAAAAAAAAAAAAAATGTGCCTTGAAACCTATTAGTGATCAAATGAACTCGGGTAAGAGGCAAGTGTTTGCCAAGTCATCGTCTATCTCTGTTCGCAGTACAATTTTCATAATGAAACTTCAATTTGATAAAAAAAACAGATTTTTATAAGAACATACATACATTTAACTCTTCGTGTGATTTTTTCCCAATGCGATGGGTTTTATAATACATTATTTTTTTAGGGAAAACCATTAATTTGACATCACTGCTTATGGCCGGTGTAAGTTCCAGATAGGAACAGGAAGGTCCTGCGTTCTGAAGGAATTTTCTACTAAATTATTACAAATAATTTCTGCTATTGTGGGGTATGTATGTATATATATATATATATATATATATATATATATATATATATATATATATATATATATAGATAGATAAAGAGAGAGACAGAGAGAGAGACAGAGAGAGACAGAGAGAGTGAGAGAGAGATAGAGAGAGAGTGAAACAGGATGATCACAAAATCGCTGATAATAAATTCCGTTGAATAATAAGCCTCCTTTGTATATCGAA
>PNEQ01099406.1:25355-35841 GCA_003012365.1 Medauroidea extradentata | reverse complement strand
AACATGTTAACGACACATCGACCTGATAGTTCTCTGTTTCAGGTCGAGACGATATACATCTCACAGTTCAGCGCTCATTAACAAATATTAAGGGTTTTCTCTCCTCTTGTCACAAACGAATACACGATGAAATAACCATGGGAGTGTCAGGCCTGATCCTCAGTTAGTAGGCTGGGATTGATTGGAGCGGCTCTCATGGGCGTAGGGACTCACGCACTACTACTCCACGAGTTTAGCTAGCCACTTGCTGACAACACTCACCTCACTATACAGACATCACGACACTACATCACTCCAGCTTAGCTGGAGGGGAGCTTAACTCCCCCGCCGTTTACACAAACACGTAATTTTATTAATGGCAACAACCCCCCTCCAACCTTAAATACGGGTCCGGAGCCCAGCTAAAACAGTTACACGCACCCCGCCGCCGTTCCAATGATTTGAAACTAGACTGTCGGGGTGCATTTGATTTTACAAACACCCAGCGAGTTATGGAAGCTTCGGCTTTCGGTCTCGCGACAGCACGGCCTCGGATGGCACATGAGGAAACGGCGGCGGCAGTCTCCTCGTCAGTCGCACACGTATTCCTGAACCCTGTGTGTCTACCTGATGACGGAAACAGATTCCAGTTCCCGAAACGTCGCAACACTGTCTGTCTGGAAAACTACTGTGTTTTGTTTCGTCTCTTCATTGTGTCGTTTGTCTTGTCTGTATATGTCTGATATCTGTTGCATTTTGTCTCGTCTACTTGTGTTCTTTTGTTATTTTTCTGTTCGTGTCTGCTATCTCCTGTGTTTGTTGTTTCGTCTCATCGTTGTGTCGCATGTAATATGGTTTTTATTTTATTTGTTATTAATTTCATTTATTATCTGTTTGTTCCTTGTTTTTATTTGACCCGATTCCATTTTGGAATTTCATGTTGTGTTTGGATCTTGCTGACTAAGCATACTCTGCTTATTTTATGGTTTCTTTCATTAGTTTAGTTTTTCTTTGACAGTCGTTCAATTTTGCAATGGAGTACATCCAAGAAATTGAATCTAGTCATGAACTCCCATTGCACAGTTCTTTCAAAGATCTTAGATTTTTCTGCCTGTTAGAAATCCTACATATATTTAGTATGGCAAATAATAATAGTCCAGGCATTTTAGAAAAAAATTGGCACCAATAAAAAAGAAATTACGAAAAAGCTGATATTTGGTGGAGACGTTCACAATTGGTGCCTGATTAACATACTAAAAGTTCCCGTTGATCCGAGCTGTGCTAACGCCGCCATCTTGAAAAAATGGCGCGTAAAAAAGGTTTTATTTGAATATATCGGTACTGGCTAAAGTTAGAGCAAAAAGTGTCAAATAAAAATTAATACACATAAAATTACCTATAAAAATGGTAAATTGTGTTTTTTTGTGAGACTCATAGTTTCGGTGCTACGGTGCAAAATATGTTCTACAGTAATCGCAGCCTCATCTGAAGGCCTTGTAGAAAGGTAAAAGAAGCTATAAATTTTGAAGCATACGTTTTTAACACAAATGTTTAACCACAGCTCTTCTGGAATACGATAGTTATACACTTAGTAGGATTTTACAATTACACAAGGGCGGGAGAAATGGGAGAGCCTTAAGTAGAATCACCGACTAGCGACTTGGTCTGGCACCATTCTTACACATTTAGGCGGCACTTGTGAGCTTACGTACAGCCAGTTTGTAATCCTTTTTTCAAACATCTGTATTTATTTTGAATTGTTTGCAAGTGGCGATATAATTATTTCCCCGCGTCCAAAGCAATACTTTTTTTCCTTCGCCTGGTGTTCGGTTTTGTCAAGTTGTAAGATGAGTCACAGCAGTCCCGTTGTTAACCCCTGGTGTATCGCGACAGCGCAGCGAAGGGGAAGGGGGTTTTCTTTTTCCTTGACGTTTCTGGTGACACATTCTTAGTTTACGAGTTACAGTAACGGACACAGCACGCGCGGCGCGACGTACGGATATACTTACATTTCGCTCGTTTAAAGTGAAGGAATAGTAGTATTCTCGTAACTATATTTAGCTGTCATTAGCGGTCGTGTTTTTTATGCAAGTCAGTATTATGAAACCATTAAATAACAATGGATGACAAAGAACTGTGCGTAATTTGTCATAACAGCCTTTTAGTAGGTGAAACAGTGCGTGTTGAAAAAAGGCCTCTCAAATCTATTGGACTGCAGTAAAAGAAGAGGAGATGAAGTGTGGAAGCAGCTGGAAAAATAACCGTAATGTGGAAGTTATGTCGAAAACAATACACCAGGGAAAGGTAATCTCAGAATTGTCACTAAGAAATTCCTTTTCATCTGTTAAAAAAGGTTGCGATGTTCAAATGGTGGGGAGTTTGAGTTTAAAGTTAATTGTTTGTTTTGTGACAAATTATGCTGTGAAGAAGAAGAAAAGAAGAAATCACAAGCAAGACGTCAAAAGGTTATTTCTGTCCAAACCCTACGTTTCCGAGAAAGTGTACTTGAAGTATGCGATCAAAGAAAAGACGATTGGGCAAAAAGAGTAGGTTCTCGTGTAAATAGTGTAGGGTACTGTGTCTACCTGCAGTTGAAGCAAAGTATCATCAATCATGTTACAGGGACTTCCTTCACTGTATTCCAGGGACAAGTGAGCGAGGTAGGCCAAATCAACCAGAGCAAAGTGCGGCATTCTTACGCCTGTGTGAAAGAATTAAAGCTCATGATGAGTGTCAGTATGGTTTAAGTGAACTACAGGGCATGATGGGTGAAAATGCTTATTCAGATATTTGGTTGAAAAGTAAACTCCAAGAAAGGTATGGGGATAGAATTATAATTTCGTGCCACAAAAATTTTGGAACCTGTGTTTCTTTCTGTACTTTTGGAAATAGAATTTTAACACACAACTGGTACAATGACAAAGAGAGCAATGAGGAAAACGAAAGATTACGAATAGTTAGAACTGCAGCAGAAATAGTAAGAGAAGACATACGATCGTGCATTTACCTCTGCTGCTGAATCTGTACCTGAAACATTAAATGTGTTTTTGAAAGAAGTAATCATGAAAAACAAGAAAGGTACTTCCTTGGAGAAATTGAGTAGGAAGTGTACAACAATAGCGCATACTATCATTGCAGCAACAAGACCACGTTCTTTTTTTCGGAGATTTTGCATGGTATATCCATATATTTGCACAGAAAATTTGGGTCTAGGACACTAATTCAGATGTTATCAAATATTGGTCTATGTGCACAGTATAACGATACTGTTCATTACGAAGCTACTGCTATTGCAGCTGAACCACAAAAAATTTCTGATAAATCATTTTCATAGTTCGTCTTTGACAATGCAGATTTTAACACGAATACATTAGAGGGGTTGAACACATTCCATAGAATGGGAGGAATAAGGTGCATCACACCTGCAAATGCTGTTTCAATAAACCATAGTTTTCCGAGAGTGAAGAAACAAGACTCTGCAAAAGTATTACTTGAAGGTAGGGTGCCGAAAAGAGTACCAATGAAAAGATTTGAGCACACTGGCAGTCCAGGACTGAAAAACGTAGTAATATGTGATTTGAATGAATTGAAACCTCACTACAGATGTGACGGAAAACCCATGATGTCGACTTTAGATATATTTTGGATGTTCGGAAAAATGTTTAATGTTCCAGGTTTCCCATTTTGGAATGGATTCATGACTAAATTAATGGAAGAAAATCCTTATGAAGTTTCTCACATTTTGTGCCTACCCTTTGTTAATCTTCCACCATCTAGTCACGATGCTGTGTTTACAGTCTTAAAGTTTGCTGCTGATGGAATTCAGAAGACAGAACAAACTATTTGCTTTGTTACATTTGATCAGCCACTGTATTCAAAAGCTCGTGCTATTACAAGCAGTAGTAATGCTTGTAATCGTGATTTATCGAATGTTGTTGTACGACTAGGTGGCTTCCATTTACTTATGTCATTCATGGGCGCGTTTGGAAATATTATGATGGGTAGTGGCCTGAAAGAAGTGTGGAGTGTAATTTATGCTCCTAATGTTGCTGAGAAAATGACAAGTGGACACAACTAATCCAGAGCTTTTCGAGGACACCTTATTGTGCACCTA
This sequence comes from Medauroidea extradentata, assembly GCA_003012365.1. Lineage (NCBI taxonomy): Eukaryota > Metazoa > Arthropoda > Insecta > Phasmatodea > Phasmatidae > Medauroidea > Medauroidea extradentata. Next base: position 31,748 of record PNEQ01099406.1, on the reverse strand, counting down.
GCTGTTGTTGTTATAATTTTACGAGAATGTGACATTTCAGCAGAAGAGAAGGAATACATAATTGAGCTTCTAAAAAATTTTGGTGAAAAACCACTACTTTCTGAGGACATACAGCACAACTCAATATTATCGGGTATACAAAGCAAACTTGAGCACCACCTGTCCATAATCCAAAGCAAAGGGCCTACATCTACATTGTGGATTCAGTATTTTTATTTGGTGAACTTAGTAAAACAGTTCATCAAAGCCGAACGTTCCGGTGACTGGGAACTGCACCTCAAAATAATTCAGTCTATGATACCTTTCTTTCATGCAGCAGGGCATACTCAATATGCCAAAAGCTGCCATTTGTATCTCCAAGATATGTATGGACTTGAGCAATTTATGCCTACAAAAGAATATGAAAGTTTTACAAAGAGAGGATTTTTTACAATCAGACGATCAGAGAAATATTGGTCTGGTTTGTGGACAGATTTAACAATAGAACAAACGCTGATGAGGATGATGAAAAGTAGAGGTGGACTTACTCGAGGTCGCGGTATGGAAGAGTGTGTTGTAGAGAAGTGGATATTAGGAATACCTGCAACATTTGAAATTTGCTCTGCTATGGAGGAATATGCTTCTGTGTATTATAGCTCAAATGAACAACACACAGAGTTGAGGAGTTCACGTATCTCAAGAGACAGCAAAGACATGGAAAAAGTTTTGGACTGGTTTGAAGCACACCCACCTTTCCCTGAAACAGATTACATCATGTCAATTGCGACAGGACTAGTTGGTGATGAAACTATTAACTGTCACACTGCTTTTACTGTAGGTACAAAATCTATTAAAGAAATTATTGGCTGCAACTTCCATGAAGTCAAACTTAAAAGAAGAAACAGAGTTAAGACGTTAGCTGACATGAACGGTTCTGTAAAGATTAGAGACGACATTGTCCCTGTAAATACAACTATTCTCCTTCAGCGGTGTTTGTGTATTGCAAAAGAAGAACCAGAACTTGAAGAATTATTCACATATGAACTATCTCCAAGACCCTTGGCTTTGTTTGATGATGAAGGCATGCGTCAAAACAAGCAAATCTGTTCTTTATAATGTATTTAGATCTGAGGGTGTGAGTCCTACTCCTCCTGCTGCACAAGTTATGTCGTATGTTGTGGATGGAGGATTTCTTCTACATCGTGTTTACTGGCCCCCACAAAGTACATATCATGACATTTTTAGAGGTTATCTTGCTTATGTCAGAAAACATTATGGACAACAGAAGATATGTTACTCCAAAATGTGCTGAAATTGTGTTTGAAGAAGACATGACTGTAACAGTGGGACGAGATGTATTTTTAACAAATAGTAAAAATAAGAGTCGTTTTATTTCCATGATTTCAACATTATTTCAAGAAGCTAACATTGTTGTTGAACAAGCTCCTGGGGATGCTGACTTACTGATCATTCAGACTGCTCTGAACATTTGTTAAAAGAAATATGCACAAGTTTCCATAGTGGGTGAAGATATAGACCTATTGGTTTTATTGTTACACCATACTCCACCAGACATCGATATTTTATTTGTGAAACCTGGGAAAGTGCAGAGTGAAACTTTATATTATTCAACAAAATCTTTGCAAACATCTTCTCCAAATTTAAAGGCCTGTGTATTACTACTACATGCATTTTCCGGCTGTGATACGACATCCGCTTTTTTTTTTTCGCAAAGGAAAAGTATCATCGTTCAAATTACTTATGAAGAATACAAAACTGAAAGAGATTGCGATGATTTTCATGGGCGTTAAAACATCAAAAGAAGAAATTGGTCAAGTAGGCACAGTCTTAACACTTACACTGTATAAAGCACCCGAATCTGAAGTATCATTAGATAGTTACAGATACAAGTGTTTCAAGAATACTGTTGCTCATAGCAATAAGGAAGTTAACGTTATCCAGTATTCCTCCAACTACTGCTGCTTCTCTCCAGCATTCATTCAGGGTGTACCACCAAATACAAGCATGGGTTGGTCATCAACTTAAACCAACTCAGTGGGGGTGGCACAGAAAGAACACAAAAGGGTCTCGAGCCAACAACCACGTTGCAACCTCCTGCTCCACAAAAGCTGCTAAACTTGATATCTTGCAACTGTTCCAAAGGTTGTGAAAGATGGTGTGGATGCAAGAAGGCAGGGATGAAATGTTCTAACCTATGTGGCTTTTGTCAAGGAATTTCATGCAGAAATATTTCACTCTTGGAATTGGAAGATGAGATTGACGAACCTGAATACCCACAGGAAGAAATATTGAACGATCACGATTGTTAATGTTCACTGTAAATCTGCAGCCACTCACGGCGAAGTGGAATATGCCTAATGGGGAAACCACATAAAAAAAATCGCGCCGATTGCTCTACCTCAAGGGTGGTGTGGAAACGAGCAAAATAACTATTATTTGGTTGGAGAACCACAATGATTTCAATTTCTTTTCTCACTTTACATTTCAGTTTTGTAACAATTACAAGCAAGGGTTAGGGTTAGAGAGGTTCAAGCTAACGGCTTGAGCGCCGATGAAGATAACAAGACGTACACATGGAGCAGCAACATAATTCAAAGAACGGTTTGGGAGTCTTGGAGAACTTTTACAATTCACAACCACCACCGCCACAGTAATGAAGTGATGAGAAGAGATGACTTGTACAATCTTAATAACCCCGTAAAAAATATTAATAAGAAATTAAAACAGCACACAAAGATATATATTTATTTGCCTGACTTTAAAGCTCAAACGACTGTACAGGCATTAGTACAAATGTGTTTTACGCTGTAACTCCGAAACTATCAATCATACGAAAAAATGTTAAGGTACCATTTTTTTTAGAAAAGTTTACGTTAATAATTTTTTATTTGAAAAATTATATTCTAACTTTAGCCAGTACCGAGATATTCAAATAAAACCTTTTTTGGGCGCCATTTTTTCAATATGGTGGCGTTAGCACACTTCGGATTGATGGGGACTTTTAGTATATTACTCAGGCGCCAATTATGAAGGTCTCCACCAAAAATCAGCTTTTTCGTAATTTCTTTTTTTTAAAAACCTAAAATGCCTGGGCTATAAATTATTAATTTGATCTTTCATGTCAAAATTAAAAATTGTAGAACTAGTGTAATAAATTTTTTAAAATTTCTAATTGATTTATACAGTATTCGTAGGGACCCCTGTTTTTCGCGAAAAGAATTTTGCCCCACTTTGTTTCAGTTACTTACGTGCACATCTGCAGTTCTGTTTCATGTTTATTGGCAGCGTGTCTGTGGCTATCGTTTGACTGAGCCAATTATAATAACATTCTTGCAACACCACGCGTCTGTGATTTACCGATAGAATCCCAAAGCTCGTGAAAGTTGAAATAGCCAATCACTGACCACGAAGCAGAACTGTAGATGTGAACGTAAGGCACCGAAACAAAGAGGGGAAAAATTCTTTTCGCGAAAAACAGGGGTCCCTAAGTATTCGTTATTGTTGGCGAAAAATTCATCTTTCCATTTCTTTCCCCTTTTCTCTGATACATATGGTAGCAACGGTTGTTACTCAAAGTCGCTAAGCATTTTTAATTTAACACTTAGCACTAGAAATGTATTTATTTTTTTTAATTTTCTTATTTTCGTAATAAGTCAATTTTTAACTATTTTTGAATTAGAAAGCTTCTGGACGTCATCTTTTCACAATATTTTTTTCCCACAAAATTTTAAATTTTGCAATTTAATTTTCACTAAGAGTTTTGTTCTTCATACTCCTGCACGCACTTTTCATTTCTGATTTTGACAGTTAGGTATTTTAAGTCAAATTTTATTGAATCAAGAAATTTTTGGGTTTTGCATTAAAGTCAGAGTATTTGTCATTGAATTTTTGGTACTGTTCAATTTAATTATTTTTTTTACTGTCAGGTTATTTTTGCTGTTATTCATAGGTAGAGGTACGAGTATTTCACGTATTAATCTGCCAACAGCCCAGACTTCTCAGGCCTATACACACACTGGCAAAAGTCAAATAAATCCATCGGCTTCTAAACGTAACACGTATTACCGCCACGACTTGTTTCCTTATTTATCACTGGCTTGCAGTTGTCAAAGATGTGTTAAAACAGGTGTCGTCTAATCACTAGGGACTGAAAAGTTTCGCGAATTCAATGACCTGTAGGCTAGAATCCAATGTACTATGAATACTCAAGCCCCGTTTATTCGTTCATTGTCTACTGTTCCACTGAGTAGCAGCTAGATGACGAATAGTCGTGGCTTGAGTATGCATAGTACAATGGATTCTAGCCTACAGGCCATTGAATTCGAGAAATTTTCCAGTCCCTACTAATCACAGAAGGAGTAGTTGTGTACTCTTTACTTTGTGTATTATAGAGTTAAGTAATATGGGTGTTGTGTACTGTGGTGAAGCATAATTATTCTGTGAAAATTGTGCCTTAAAAGCATACACGAACCCTTACTAGTTTTAACTTCAATTATATTCATAAGCCACATCTGGTTTCAACAAGCAATTACTAGTACGTATTTTCATCCACATGAGAACAATAATTCAACGTAAAGAGATTAAATAGAACAGTTATTTACTTAGTCCAAATATCTAAAATGATAAAAGTAGTAATTCAGGAAATATAAAATCTGACTTTAACTGAAAATTATTAGCTATGAAAGCTTATCAGTGTAGGTAAATACCACATCCTTAATATTTTGAATTTCAAGCCGAAATAAAGAAAATATTACATACAAAGTTTTCATAAAACATCATTTCAGACGAAATTACCATGTGTAATTCAAATGTAATTAACATCATTTTAATGGTTCAAAATCAGAGTTCTTTAATCAGTGCTTCTCCAATTGGAATAAAAAAAATGTTTTAATTATTAGTAAAACTTTAGTCTTGTACACAACACGAAATAAGTGATTTAAAATGCCCGCGACTAGTCTCTGTCACTTTCTGAGCGGTAGGCTTGAGAGTTCTCATAAAACAAGGCAAATGGGTCAAAAGTCCTAATAAATCCGAAAATCATAGTTACTCTTCAAAATAAAAGTTATTCCTAGTTCATTCCAAATACCAACACTGCTTAAAATGCACTAATTTATAGTAAAGAAAGTGTCTGGTGCGGTAAAACAAGACGGCGTAATACCAATCACGTCTCTTACGGAAATGGCATCACCAAGCTGCTAACGCTGCCGTCTGCAAATATCGCGCACTCAATAATTAATTACATTTCGGCTGCGTAGACTATTCTAAACAATCTACGGACTCCCTGGCTTAACAAACTTTGCTTGGCCGTCCAAATACTATACAAAATCATTACGATGGCGCTAGCTGTCGGTGCTAGCGAAACTGTAATTAAAAAAAAAACGCCATATCGGCATTATCGCTCGGCCAAGACTGCTCTTATCTCTAGACAACGCCCCCTCGTTCGCGGCTATTCCTCAAGTCTTCACGACGTCGCCAACACAGGCATTAGGGCTGGAGAATTACAAACGAAAACTAAACAAAAATAAAATTTAAAAAATTAAAATAAAATTAAGATTTTAGATGTGAGTCCTAACACAAAAAAAACTATGAATAAACCATATTGTAACGACCCCTGAGGGGGTGAGCAACACCATAGGTACACCACTGCACCCTAATATCACCCACCAAAGCAATCATTCAGAAAATAATTTGCCCACCTGCCAATGTTACAGGGGATGAACTTAATGGAAAAACCAATAGAATTCAATATAAACAATTTATTATATTATAGAAAAAGGTAACAAGGTACAAGGTATTTTAATCATTTCACCAAGGTATTGGATCAATGTTCACCGAAAATACAAAAAGCTCTCACTTTGAATCATATAAAAATTTACTATGTAAAAGTGCATCCAACCTAGCACTTATATAGATCCTTATAAATGACATTCTCAGTTTTATGTAACATTTGGTACAATATCGACATTTAACACACTATAAACATTATTCCCTTATGTACCAAAGGAATTAACAAGGCAATAACAATTTGCTCATGTTTTACTGTTTAAAATTACCAAGTCATTGAATGACATTTTCCCTTTTAACACATAGGATGCGACCGGGATAAATACAATTAATCATGCGCCTAAGAAAGAAAACCTTGATTTTTACTAAGTTCACGACGCCACGCTACATTATAGATATTCATTATCCACCACACAAATTTCCAAAATATGCCCTAAATATAAACAAATAATGATATGCCTAGTGGGCGATCTGACCCCAATTTCGGCCCTTTTATGTCCTCCAACACGGCGCAGTAACTATCCTCAATAAGCCTCCCATGGAAAACATACTTAACTTTAAATATTTCGTCGATGCCTCGCAGAAAAGTAGTTTACTTCCATAATAAAT
>PNEQ01099406.1:0-25255 GCA_003012365.1 Medauroidea extradentata | reverse complement strand
AGTCCATGCTCCCTAAGCATACTCACACACTGATTACTATCATTCTCCCCAATGTCTACCGTTGGTTTCATTTTAACACCAACGGAATTTTACTATGCCATTTCTCCATTACGAACTTCTAATAACTTCAATTTTAAGCTTAGTAAGTTCTTTAAATAATCAAAGTTCTCCAACGTAGCACAAAAAATATTTAATAATAAAGTCACAGCAAGTTTAAGGTAGCGTAACCCACGCCATTATTACCGTCTGTCTTACAAGCAATCGCAACAGTACTGCTATAGGAAATTCGCAATCACAACAGTTTTGCTTAGCGAAATCGTAACGTAATATTCATACGGGAGCACTCAGATCAAACCAATTACTATTATCACAGTTTATCCATGGAATAAATACGTTTAAGTACGTCTGCACTGAATTTATAGACCAGAATAAAATGTGTAATCTCACAAGGCGCGCAAACGGCGCGTCAAATGTAACGAGGGGGGGGGGAAGAGTCACAGCGATTGCCGCGCAATATTATATTTCTTGTTCCACTACTAACGTGAACACGTTTCAATATTAATTAACTAACTAGGTAGGGGCATTCATTAACTGAGCCTATAGATTCCAAAGAGAAACTAAACTTGCAAAACATTAAATAAAATACAAGAAAATGTAAGTCCATTTAAGATAACACGAAAAAAAATTTAAAAAATATTAGTTACATACAATAAATATTCATACTATTAAAATAATAAGCTATATCATTTCTATAGCCAAATGTTATATAGTGAAGTATACAACATTGGCATTCAACCTGACCGCCCCAAGAATCAATACGCTATATAATATTGCCTCTATTCATTGGTCACTTGATTTTCGTGAAAATATGTTTGCACCAGCTTGTTACAATGTCTAATGTGTTTTTCCGCAGCTCTGCTTCGTGGTGAATGATAGGATGTTTTTAACTCTCGGCGTCTCGGGGTTATACGAGCAAACGACAGACGTGTGGTGTCGCAGTAACATTGTTCTGATTAGCACAGTCAAATAAACGACGTCTCTGCACATATACACTCTGGCAACAACCGTGAAGAACGGCTGCAGATGTACACATACAACGTTGAAACAAATTTGCTCACAACTCTTCTCATTAAATATCAGTGACCTTAATAATAATTTAGGTCCTGCGTAATATGTGCAGTGCCAAAAATAGCTGGTTAAATGCGTCCAAATTTACTTATTCTTATCGATAAGATGTTTTCTAGTACATTCGTCAGGTAAATTGATTGCACACATGTCAGATAATTTTACACTTAATCGAAACTGCTTCCATTACATTTTACTTATAAGGGAATATTAATTTATTTTTATTTTAAGTGAAGGCAGCTCTTCTAGAAAGATACGTAAAACATTCGCGTGTTTACTTGTTTGTAGGTTAACCTCTAAAAATGTCCGGGCCCTCAAGCAGACAGCAGCTACTCACAGGCTGCTTTCTGACACAGACATACTACCTCATTGGTAGATTCACGATATTATGGCGAAAAGATTTTGCACCATTTGGTTACAATGCCTTGTGTGTAGAGCTGGTGATATTGGTAAAAAAAAATTATGCAAAATTTTGTAGCAATGCATAACTAGAGCCAGTGATTTTTTGTTGCGAAAAATTTTGAAACAATTTGTCTCAGTGTCTTATATGCACACCTGCAGCTGTGCTTCATGGTTATTGGCTAGCCTAAAGAACCCGCGAAATTTTCCTAACTGTACTGATTATTAAGAACTCCAATTTTTGGTGAAAATATTTCTGCAGCAGTTTTTTTCAGTGCCTCATGTGCACAGCTGTAGCTCTGCTTCATGGAAAGGGATTGGCTGTTTTTATCTGTTTCTTGTCTTAACGCTTTGCTGCAAATCACGGACGTGCGGTATCGCTGTAACCTTATTCTGATTGGTACAGTCAAATGAGAAACGTTTTCCAGAAAGACACGTTGCCAGTAACAATGAAGCAGGATTTGTAGCTGTGCACACGAGGCACTGAAACAAACTACTGCAGAAATATTTTTACTAAATATGGGGGGAGGGAAGGAACGAATGGTCAGACCATTCGCCTCCCACCAAGGCGATCCAGGTTCGACTCCCGGCGGGGTCGGTCCCCGGATTTTCGCATGTGGGAATCATGCCGGACGATACCGTTGGTCGGTGGGTTTTCTCGGGTATCTCCCGTTTCCCCCGCCCTTTAATTCCAACACTGCCTCATACTCACATCATGCCATCCCTCACCAGCGCCAAAGACCTTGATGTTCAGCGCTGACCAAAATATCTCACTCCTACTCACTCACTCACCAAATATTAGGGTCACTACTGACAAGGCTACCAGGTCAAAAGCCTCTACGTTCGAGAGTCACGCAAATAAAATGAAGTTTTATCTGTCGGTTGTGGTTTGTATTGCGTGATGTGGCAATACTCATGCTGCGTGCGAACTTAACTGTGTCACAGTTAAGAGGGCGTGTTGCATAATTCAACGCTAGTAGCAATAATCTATAACTGTAGGGTTCTTGAAGCCAATTTGCGATAGTTAAACACTAGCAATCCTAGACAATAGTTTTAGCGAACGTTTGAAACAAAATTGTCTCCAGTGTTTCAAACTCCTGAGGCACAATCTCTGACGCCGGAACCTCGTGCATTTAACTGCGGCGCAAGAGATCACGCGTAACGAATGAGTAATTCTAGATAAATATTTACTCATAAAGATGGCAAATAACATTATCTAGGATTGTCATTGAGTATTTTATCCATGTTGGCTTCGAAAAAAGTGTAGAAATCAACTGATGATTTCAGCTTTTATTCATCTACCATGCACTCTTAAGGAATACAGAGGCGAAATAGCCGATAGGACAGCGAACTCAGTCACACACGCCAACAAAATGGCTTCTCTGGCTAGCAACATGGCATATACGCCTACAGCCAATCAGAGCAAGGCGACTGCCCTGCCTGGCCAATAGGAAACCTGCCGTAACATGCAGAAGGCAAAAAAATGCACGGGACTGGCATCAACAGCCACGAGCAACCAATAAGCAGTGATGTTCGCCCGTATTAAATGAACCGCCAAGTCAATTCACGTCTTAATTACTATTTAGTCTGTGGCTGTGGGCTGTAAACTCTCATTGAGAAATGTGATTTATGGACTGGCGAACGTGCGGTATAGTTCCGTCGGCGGTTGTGCCGGCATAGTCGCGTGGTGATAAACCCCAACCGCTTCTCTCTCTTAAGAGCTTCTTTTGTGTGCACGCAAGCGGCAGTATTCCGTCCGAACAATGCGTCGCCGGGTTTCGTCTTCGCTCTGCCGGTCGTGAGATTTCGTCGGCGTTTCTGACTCTTTCTTTTCATTTTTTTTCATTTCCTCTCTGCCTACATCCCCAGCCGCGGTCGTTATTCCGAGCCGCGGCGCCGCGTGCGGTCGTGACGCTTTTTGAGGTTAATTCTTGCCATTGTTGTTCTCGCCGTTTGTGTTTCCGCCTTTGCCGCATTCCACTCATTCGGCTCATCCTTTTTTTATCTCCCCGCCTAGAAATCGCATCCTAATAACCTGCATTTAATGTACATGCGCGCCGTCATAGAAGATCACGATAAATGTCGGCGTACCTCTTTCACATAAAAAAAGTACGTTTAGGCCATGATCTTTCATTTTAATTCAAACAGTTGCAAAAAACTCGAATATTTTTTTATCCAAATGCTATGAAAAAATTTGAGACTGTGTACAGTCATGCAATACACAATTTTGGCAGAGCATGTTACAAAATATTGAACAGTTTTCTAGCAAAAAGAATATTTTACCTCAGTTTGGCTTATTTTGACAACAAAATGTGTGATATTTCAGGGGCAAAATTTAAAATCCATTTGGTGTATTCTAACAGAAAAATTCAGCTACAAACGACGATATGTAAGTGTTATAACTGTAATATGAGTATTCGATATATGTATTAATTCACGTTAAAAAAAACATTTTCGAAACCGCTGCAAAATTAAAGAGTGAGGCCACAGACTAAATAGTAATACAGATGTGAGATGACGTGCCGGCTCTTTTGATACTGGTGAACTCCACTGTTTATTCGCTGATCGAGTTTGTTAACACAAGACCCGCCCTAACAGCACAGGTGGAGCTGGAAACGTTGTTACAACGTTACAATGTGCTAAGTTCGTCACAAACTATATAAACATGTTGCCTACATGTGCCAAAAATGTTACAATTTCAACTTCATCGAGGCAACCTAGCAGCATGTTACCTGCACGTGCCAGAAATATTTCAGTAGCTACGTTGCCGAGGAAACCTAGCAGCACTTTGCCTGCACGTGCCAGAAATGGTTCAGTAGCAACGTTGCTCAGTCAACCTATCAGCACATTGCCTGTGCGTGCCATAAACGACACATGGGCAACGTTGCTGATGGGACCTCGCAGTACGTTGCCTGCACGTGCCAGAAATGTTTCAGTAGCAACGTTGCTCAGTCAACCTATCAGCACATTGCCTGCATGTGCCAGAAATGTTTCAGTAGCAACATTGCCGAGGAAACCTAGCAGCACGTTGCCTGCACGTGCCAGAAATGTTTCAGTAGCAGCATTACCGAGGAAACGTAGCAGCACGTTGCCTGCACGTGCCAGAAATGTTTCAGTAGCAACGTTGCCGAGAAAACGTATCAGCACGTTGCCTGCATGTGCCAGGAATGTTATAATTGCAACATTGCCGATACAACCTGGCAGCACGTTGCCTGCACATGCCAGATATATTTCAGTTGCAATGTTGCTCTGGCAACCTATCAGCACATTGCCTGCACGTGCCAGAAATGTTTCAGTAGCAACGTTCCCGAAGAAACCTATCAGCATGTTACCTGCACGTCCCAGAAATGTTACAATTGCAACATTGCCAAGGCGACATAGCAGCATGTTGCCTGCACGTGCCAGAAATGTTTCAGTTGCAATGTTGCTCAAGCAACCTATCAGCACATTGCCTACACATGCCAGAAATGTTTCAGTAGCAACGTTCCCGAGGAAACCTAGCAGCACATTGCCTGCATGTGCCAGAAATGTTTCAGTAGCAACGTTCCCGAGGAAACCTAGCAGCACATTGCCTGCACGTGCCAGAATTGTTTCAGTAGCAATGTTGCCGAGGAAACCTATCAGCACGTTGTCTGCACGTCCCAGAAATGTTACAATTGCAACATTGCCAAGGCGACCTAGCAGTACGTTGCCTGCATGTGCCAGAAATGTTTCAGTAGCAACGTGAAACCTAGTAGCTCGTTGCCTGCACATGCCAGAAATGTTTCAGTAGCAATGTGTCCGAGGAAACATAGCAGCGCGTTGCCTGCACATGCCAGGAATGTTACAATTGCAACATTGCCGAGGCGACCTAGCAGCATGTTGTCTGCATGTGCCAGAAATGTTTCAGTTGCAACGTTGCTCAGGCAACCTAGCAGCGCGTTACCTGCATGTGCCAGAAATGTTACAATTCCAACATTGTCGAGGAAACCTAGCAGCACATTTCCTGCACGTGCCAGAAATGGTACAATTGTAACATTGCCGAGGCAACCTAACAGCATGTTGACTGCATGTGCCAGAAATGTTACAATTGTAACGTTGCCGAGGCAACCTAGCAGCACGTTGACTGCATGTGCCAGAAATGTTACGATTGCAACGTTGCGAGGAAACCTAGCAGCACGTTACCTGCACGTGCTAGAAATGTTTCAGTTGCAACATTGCTCAGGAAACGTAGCAGCATGTTGCATGCACATATCAGAAATGTTACAATTGTAACATTGCCGAGGCAACCTAGCAGCACATTGCCTGCACGTGCCAGAAATGTTACAATTGCAATGTTGCCTAGGAAACCTAACAGCACGTTGCCTGCACATGCCAGAAATGTTTCAGTTGCAACGTTGCTCAGGCAACCTAGCAGCACATTACCTGCATGTGCCAGAAATGTTACAATTGCAACGTTGCCGTGGAAACCTATCAGTGTGTTGCCTGCACGTGCCAGAAATGTTACAATTGCAACATTGCCGAGGAAACCTAGCATCACGTTGCCTGCACGTGCTAGAAATGTTTCAGTTGCAACGTTGCTCAGGCAACCTAGCAGCATGTTGCATGCACATATCATAAATGTTACAATTGCAACATTGCCGAGGTAACCTAGCAACACATTGCCAACACATGCCAGAAATGTTACAATTACAACATTGCCGAGGTAACCTATCAGCACGTTGCCCGAATGTGCCAGAAATGTTTCAGTAGCAATGTTGCCGAGGCAACCTAGCAGCACCTTGCATGCGCGTGCCATAAACGACACATGGGCAATGTTGCTGATGGGGCCTCGCAGTACGTTGCCGGCACGTGCCAGAAATGTTACAGTTGTGACTTTCACTACCGTACCAGTTAGTTTCATTTCTGACTAACAGATGCCATACATGAATAACGGCTATTGTTTAATATTCACATGTACAAATAATCCAAAAATCCTGTGCTTTACGTGAGCTATTGTGGTATCCCATTTGCTGTATTTTAGAAATCTTAAAATTGGGAAACAACATTTAACATTGTAAAACTATTTAGTATTTACTTAATTATGACAGGGATGGTAAGCATTTTATTCTACTGAAGTACCATTAATAATGGAATACTTTTCATACCAGTGATTGTGTATCAAAATGATCAACATCAATGCAAACAATGGTAATTTTTTGTATTTACATTTCGTCATCATTCTGACATTAAGTGATGATGTTGTAAATATTTGCAATTTGCGTAAAGGTGTATGAAAGATAAATATGAATCTAGAAGTTTTGAAATAAGGCGCTGGCAACGTGCTGGAGAAGTGCGGGCAACGTTGCAATGTGACGTTGGCAAGTTGCCGGCACCTATTCTGCACATTTCTGGCACATCACAGCACATTGTAGCAACGTGCTGGATGTGTACTATTAATGTGCTGGCAATGTGCAGTTTGTGACGTGCAGGCAACGTCACGTTCCAACGTTGCCTGCACCTATTCTGCACATTTCTGGCACATCACAGCACATTGTAACAATGTCACAATGTTAAAGTGTAACGTGCAGACAACGTTGCCGTGCTGTTAGGGCGAGCTTGTTTGGCTACTTCATGTTACTGCAGGTTTCCAATTGGCCTGGCTACCAACTAGCAGGGCAGCCATCTTACGCTGATTTGCTGTAGGCTTATCCGCCATGTTGCTGGCCAGGGAAGCCATTTTGCTGGCGTGTGTGACTGAGTTCGCTCGCTGTCCTATCGGCTACTTCACCTCTGTATTCCTAAATATTCTGTGGTGAGGCCTTGAAGGCCAATATCTACGTAAACTTGGGACTGCTGTTCGCTCAGTGGTTACAGCTATATCTGGTCTCACCCGCTCCATCATTCCAGCGCTGTTCCATGCTCACATCGTGTCACCCCTCACCAGCGCTTAAGACCATGCTCTTTTCTTTCCATTTTTTAACGCGATATTAATTTGTACGCCTAAACGAGAGCAGATATCATAAACCTGCTTAACACTTCTGTTTAAAGTCGTATTCTCCATGTTTGGTTTTTTTCAATGTAGTAAATATCATGGTTTCAGCTAAATACTCAAGTACCGAAATTCTGGTTAATTTACATTTAAGGCGAAACCGTATAGTTTCTTGCTTTGTAAGAAAATTGTTATAACGAAAAAAAAAACATTTAAAATAAAACTGCCAGACAGAATATTGTTATCTTCCATCGTTTAAGCATAAAAAAATAATTATTTCGAAAACAGTAGAAACTAAAGATCGTTGCCTTAAGACATAGGTGTTAAGTGCTGACCAGAATCTCTTCAACTTCAAGTAAACTTACAGCCAGTCAATTTTACATTATTGGTAGGGGTCTGAATAATTCGCGTTTAGTTTTTGGTATTGGCTAGAATTTAAAACAACTGTAAGTTTGTGGTCTCATTCGTAAAGTCAGTGGAAAATCGTGTGAAAACGTGACTTTTTGCTTGGTTCCAACGTACAGTGAAAAGGTTATCTTTTACTACAAAGAAAACGTTTTCTTCGAGAGTATTAAGCTGCCAGTAAAGAAATATTACCTCATAGCAAATAAAAATATTAAAAAAATAACGTTTGATCTTAATACAGTTTTCCTTTAAAAAGTTTTCTTTGATAATTAGTGCCAGTTTCTTTCCAGTAGAGATAAAAATTCTCTCAACAAGTGTTTTGTGCTGAAAATACCACAGTTAACTTCACTATAAAGATATCTAAACAATTATAATAACAGTAAGACAATTTTATTTACCATCGTTGTACATTTCTACATACCTTGCATTGGCTCATATTTAAACAACATTCTTCTTTACAGTAATAAACATTTTGCTGTAGTAAATAAAGAGTTTTTAGATAGCATGCTGTATACACAACTATAGGTATTTTGTATTTATGCTGTCTATCGAGAATTTGATGTAGTGTCTCTCTCTTCAATAAACCCACTTATAACTTTACAGTTATATCTCAGAACATATGAGATTTGTCCCAAAACTGTTCACACGTGATGCGATTAAGTGACTATAGTTTACTGAAAGCTATGTTAAATATTTTCGTGGTTTCCAGTGTGTCTTCTCAATCGCAAACGAATCTTGACTCATTTTACATATCCTGGAGGGAGCTACTGAATTCAGTTATATTTAGGGACCCTGATTTTCGCGAAAATAATTTTGTAGCAAATTGTTTATTTTACTTATTTTTATTTATTTGGTTGTTTAAGGGTGTTCAAGTGCGATAAAATCATAATTTTATATTACTATGAAATACTGTAAGTTTTGTAGACGATACTTGTGTGCACATTTTACTCTTGCGAAATAATTTTAGCTCTCATAGTTTCCTCATAACGGGGCGTCAAATTAAAAATTTGCTTGTTACTCTGCCATGCAAATAGTGAATACCAACTGACCTACTTAAACAAAATATTTCGCTGTAAAATTACATCCCATGAGCTATGCAATATAACATTAAAAAAACCTAGAACGTAATATTTTGAATTAAAAAAATCACAAAGGTACAGAAAAAAGACACGAATTCAGCAATATTTTTAAAACACAAAAGCAGCTCACGGAATTTTTTCAAGTGTTTTATTACGTAGCCCATAGTATGTTATTTCACGTACGTAAGTAAATTGGTTTTAACTATTTGCATCGCAGAAGAACATGCTAATTTTTACTTTGATGCACCGTTATGAGAAAATTACGCCAGCTTAAATTGTTTCGTAAGAAGAAACTGCTCTCAGAAGAATCTTCTATAAAACTAACACTATTTCGTATAAATATAAAATTATGTTTTTATCGCAATTGAATACCCTTAACGTGTTCTCGAATAGCACAAGGCCTTGGTAGAAGAACACGGGGGGAAATTGGGGTAGGAATCGGCCAGGGCCGGTTAAAGAAACCATCCCAGCAATCACCTGGAGCGATTTCAGAAAAACGTGTAAAACCGAAACGAGGAAGGTTGGAGCCGAGGATCGAACCCGAGTCCTCCCGAATGCGAGGAGAGTGTTTTACCATTGCTCAACTACGCTCGGTGTGCCGTACTTACACTTCTGCATCTGTGCTTCATGCTAAGTGATTGGATGTATTAACTGCCACACGTCTTAGTGTTCTATCCTCTAACCACAGACGTGTCGTGTCATACTAGACTTGTTCAGATTGGCGCAGTCAAATGAGAGACGTTTACTGGCTAAGACACGTGGCCAATAACCATGAAGCACACCTGTCAAATAACACATAGGTACAGAAGGAAACTAGGGCAAAATTATGTTCGCGAATATCAGGGGTCACTATTTATAAGAAGATATTGTCACGAGCAGCAATAAGCAGCCGCTGCATGCTTGGAGGCTAGTCAACAGATCAGTGTAAACGCGAATTTTACTAGTCCCTAACTACTAGGCCCACAACTTTGTCGCGAAAAGATTTTTACCCCACTTCGTTTCAGTGCCTCACATGTAAATCGGCAGCTGTGCTTCATGTATATTGGCAGCGTGAATTTGTTCAGACACGTTTCTCGTTTGACTGGACTTATCAGATTAAAATATTTGTGACTCCGTACGTCTGCAATTTTCCAAGACAAGTGAGAGTAAAATCATCCAATCACAGACGATGTAGCGCAGCTGCAGATGCGTACATGAAGCATCAAAAACAAACGTTGCAAACATCTTTTCGTCGTAAAATTGTGGCTCTGCTAATTAGTGGTAAGTGAGTGAGAGATTATAGTCAGCGCTTAACATCGAGGTTTTTAGCGCTGGTGAGTTGTGACATGCGTTGAGCATGAAACAGCGCCAAAATTAAATGACGGGGGAAATGGAAGATCTCCGAGAAATCCACCTACCAACGTCATCGTCCGGCACGATTCCCACATGTGAGAATCCGGGGACCGACCCCACCGGGAATCGAACATGAATCGCCTTGGTACACTCTAAATCTAATTTAGTGAATATTCATTGATTCACACTGATGGAAGGAGCAGTTTCAACAATTTGTATCAGTGAAAATAGTCACTGTTCAATTAGAGGATACTCACCAATTTCATTTAAGAGTGTCAACATCTTACAAGTGTATCAGTGAATATTCACAGTTTTTTCCAGTTGTTTTCAATGAACAATTTTCACTTAATGAATTAGTGAACATTTACTGGAAAATCTGAGGACCTTCACTAATTAACTTGTGGAATGTTCGCACTCTTTATCGGAATCAGGGAATAGTCACCGATTTCACAGCGGTTTGTCACTGATTCAATTTGTTGAAACTGCTCCATCCATCGGCATTAATAAGTGAGTATTCACTAATTCACATTTAGAGTGTAGGAGGCGAATGGGCTGACCACCGCGGCCCCCTCTAATTAACGGTAACTAGGCAATTGTTAACGGCCATGTAATCGAATATACGCACGTATATATAAAAATGATGCCACATTTTTTGGCGGCTGGTATTTTTCGCGGAAGGATTTTTCTACCGGAGTGTTTCAATGCCTTGTGTGCGTATCTGCAGCTTTCTTTTGTGATTGTAGGTGGCTAGGGGCAACAATTTTTGGTGTAATTATTTCCGCAGAAATGATTCAAGTGCCTTATGTGCACAGCTGCAGCTCTGATATTTGTCGTTGACAGCGTGTCTTTGTACAAAGACGATTCTCATGTAACAGCACCATTCATAATGAGGTTCCTGCGATTCCACGCGTTCGTAACTGGCAGTAAGGCGTTAAGACACAAAGCGGTTAAAAACCGCCAATCACTCACCGTGAAGCAGAGCTACAGCACAAACACGCTAAAGATGGACGGGAAGTTGCACCGGAAACTGTGAAATATGTTTTGCAACGGTAGCGTGGTACATTGTAACATTGCAATAAACTGCAATATTGTAATGACGAAGCTTAGTCGGATTTATGGTAAACTTACGTAGTCTTAATATATATCAGCTTCAAACAATTGAACTTAGCATTAGGCATATTTCAGGTCTGACTTCAAGACAGGATTCGGATGAAATATGATTCGCTAAATTTGCCTTAAAATTTTGCAACAAAATTAGTTGATTAAGAAAACGTGCCGTTAAACTACACAAAAGTAGTTTAATCGTCAAAATCATTCAACTTAATTCGAAAAAAATCTCTTTGCATTTGAATAATAAAGATTTGGTATAAATGTCTTCAACTATCTGTAACAAATTTTCATTACTTTAATTTAATCACGTCCAATATTATATTTTGTGTTTCATTTTCTGATAGTACATTCCAATTCTTTATAATTTCTTGTATAAACTTCCTTTTATCACAGTTGTCCCCTAAAAATTATAAAATATCTTTATTTAGCATAAATAACGGTTTAGATAGACGCGTTTGGTGAAATTGGTACAAATTTATTTACCCCCGCAATGTAAATAGTTACACGCAAAAGTAAATATTGATTTTTATTGTTTGCTCAGTGAGAAAAATGTCACAAATGGCGACCTGCTTAGGGCGTTGAATAGTTAGCTGAGCTTCAACCGATAAATGTTTATTAGAAAACTGGTTGACTTGCATGACTGATGTCTGTATATGAATAGACCCTAGTATTCAAAGAATGTGTCACACCTACCTCAGATTGTTCAGCAATAATAAAAGCGTATTTAACCGAGGCAAAGACATAAACGCCCGGTGTATACCCGAGTACAATCCTTGAGTTCATTGATAACGAGTCGTTATGAGAATAGTTACATGTGTAAATCCTTTGCTGGATATTAGTCACTCGACCGTTCAACTTTTAACTATTGGCTAGAAGCGATCTCTGCGACAGACATGGACATTTTGTCGGCCAATGAGAGACGTCGAGCGAACACTCGACAACTTACCGTCTAGTCTGCTATAACAAAATAATGCGAATTTTTTCACATCACACTGTTAGAAAAAATTTCCGTGAAATTACGGAAAAGTACTGGCAAAAAATTATCCAGAAATCTTCGTAAAGTTACAGACACTCAGTTTTTCTTGATGATGGAACCCTCCGTAAAGTAACGGACAATCCGTTTTCTGCAAAAAAATTTGACTTTCTGTAATCTACTAGCACTCCATTTTCTAGAAATACTACATTTTCTTATTAGCTACGTATTATCGAGATTACGACGCACTATTTTGTAACCTAAAAAATTTTTCGGAGTTGCTTGGGTTCGAACCCACGACCTTATAATAACCAGGCATAAGTTCTAATCATTTAACCACAGTGACAATTTGTGAGGAAATGAGTTCCATGCAGTGGTAAGATATCAACTTTATAGGAGACAACTTTTGTATTTGACAACCAGGATTCATAGCGATTATTAATACCATTTTTTTTAAAGAAACACAGTAAAATACGCTTTAAAATTGTAGAAACATATTTTCATGATATTATGGAAAGTTACGGTCAAACATCCGTAAACTGGCAACACGGACAAATTTCCGTAAACGAAATATTACGGAAACCTCTTCCGTAAAATTACAGTACTTTTCTGTAAATATTTCTGTCAATTTACGGAAATTTTTAACAGTGCACTAGAGGCACGAGTATTTCGCGTATTCATCTGGCAACAGCCTAGACTTCTCAGTTCTATACGTGTACCGGCTGAAGCCGAATATCCATTGGCTCCTAAGAGTACAAACTTGTAGCACGTGATATCATGTTGACTTGTTTCCTAATTTATAACTGGCTTGCAGTCGTAAAATGTGTGTTAAAACCGCTCTCGTCTAATCACAGGAGGAGGAGTTAAGTATACGTTACTGAAGTTCAACCTGACCTAGAATCAATACACGAAATAATCGTTACTCTACACAATACTAATTGTAAGTAGAGCCACGGTTTTGTCGCGAAAAATGTTTGCACTATTTGGTTTCAATGTCTTACGTGCACATCTGCAGCTTTGATTCATGGTTACTGGCAGCGTGTCTTTGTTTAGGCATGTCTCTCATTTGACTGCACCAACGAGAGTAAGGCAACTGTGATATCACACGCCTGTGATTTGTCAGTATAAAACCAAGACAAGTGAGAGTAATACATCCAATCACTGACCACGAAGCACAGCTGCAGATGTGCACATAAGACTTTCAAAACTATTGACGCCAAAAATTTCTCTCCATAAAATCGTGAGTCTAGTCATAACTGTTTCTAAGTTAGTATACGACCATGGCCCATGGCTTTCAATTTGGCAACCGTGCCAACACATGCTTGGGTTTCCCTGATTAGTTTGCCCTAAATGCAGACGAATCAGGAAAATATTTTGCCGTAGGAAATATGATACCTGTAGTTACACAACCCTTGTCACACGATGTCCAAATAGGCCGTGGATTTTTACTACAGACGGCTGTTAAATTTACTTCCCATTAACCGCTGTGTAAAACCAATTTGAAAGAAATTTTTCTGTTTGATAATTCTGACCATACAAAAACAGCTTCCAGTTAATCATAAAAATAACTCTAAATTGAAAATGTTTAGCTTGCTATAAACTAAATAAAATATCATATTTTCATATTGGTAGAGACTGGAAAAATTCGCGGATTCACTGATATGTAGGCTAGCCTCCAAGAATATATACGTACTCAGGCAGACAACAGCTGTTTAATGGCTGCCCGCGGACACAGTGGTAACTCATTATTGGTCCTGTATTTGGTTGCTCCTTTATATTGGCTCAGCTCTATTCTGGGGTGTCAAATAAGTTAAGGAGCACTGGCGAACGTGACACAAACTTAAACATGTTTGATGTCTAGTTTGTGCCTAAAAGAAAACACGAAATTTCCATGTCCCTATTGACGTGATATCAGCCAACACCAGCGAAGTTCGCCTTACTATCTGACAGTAGACTAGAACTCAATGTTCATATGACTTCTGCTGCTGGTCGTTTGTGTTTGTGGGCGCACCTGAAAGTTTTTTCTTTCAACCAATGGTATTATGTTAACTTATAAATGTCCACTACTCTGTAATGCGTGTACAGAAAGATAGATGTTCAAAAATATTATTTAAATATATGCAGTTAAATTAAATATTTAAATATCCAGTTTTACACAAATAGTTCCTATGAATGTATCCTGGCACAAGTTAAAGTACTGTCAATTATCTGTCTTTGTCTTCCAAAAACGTCCCAAGCATTGTTGAACGGTACAAACATATTACACTTTACAAATATTTGAATTATCTTTTAAAGAATCAAGACAGTAATCAAATGAAACAATATTAACACCACAATAGCTATAATCAGTAGGCAGTGTTGCAGTTATAACACCAGTAACTTCTCGGACTGTGCTCGTGTGAGCATATGCCATCGAGTTCTGGACTGTCGCCAAATGATAAGGCAAAACTGATAGAGACTAGAAAAATTCGTGGGATCACTGACGTGTAGGCTAGCCTCAAAGAATGTCTATTATTTCAAGCAGACAGCAGCTTTTCATTGGCTGCTCGCTGACACAGTAATACCACATGATTCGGCTTGCAGCAGGTTGATTTTTTTATTATTGGCACAGCGCTCTGCAGGAGGTGTTAAATAAGTCGAGGACCAATAGCTTGCACATAAAAGAAAACACGAATTTTTCTGGTCCCTAAAAACTTGCACTTCTCTGGATTTCTGTTACATAAAGATAGTTTCGACTACAAATTCAAACATGGTTACAGTCCACATTCAAGGGTATTGAAACAGCACGGCGGAGCATTCGTATTCTTCAGGTATTAGTAGGGACCCCAGTTTTTGCGAATAGAATTTTGCCCCAGTTTGTTTCAGTGACTTACGTGAACATCTGCAAATCTGCTTCATGGTTATTGGCAGCGTGTCCATGGCTAGCACTTGACTGAGCCAATTACAATAACGTTCATACAACACCGCACGTCTGTGATTTGCCGGTAGAATTCCAAGGCTCGTGAAAGTTAAAATATCCAGTCACTAACCACGAAGCAGAACTGCAGATGTGCACATAAGGCACCGAAACAAAGTGGGGCAAAATTCTTTTCGTGAAAAACAGGGGTACCTAGGTATTAGGCATGCTTACCTTTATACTTATGCATAGGGACCCTGATTTTAGCGAAAATAATTTTTCAGCAACCGGTTTCAATGCCTTACGTACACATCTGCATCTGTACTTCATACTTAGTAATTTGATGTTTTAACTCTCACATGTCTTAGTGTTCTACCCACAAATCACAGATGTGTTGTGTCTCAATAACTTGTTCTGATTGGTGCGGTCAAGTGACAGATGTCTCTGCACAACAACACGCTGCCAATAACCTTTATGCAGAGGTGTAGGTGTGCACACAAGACACTGAAACAAGTTGTTGCAAAATTATTTTCGCGAATATAAGGGGTCCTTAGTGATGTGTGAACCAATTAAATTTCATTACGCATTTTAAACATATTCGTCGTTGAAAACGTTACTGATGTTGAGTTCCTCTTTACTTCAATAATTTGCTAAATTAAAAATAACCAAGTTGCTTGTGCTGTTGTAAAAGATTATGCAGGGTCCGATATACGTAATGCTACACGTAGCAGGGTTTTATTTCTTCCAGGAAAGTGTGGTGAAGTAGTTGGCGATGGAAGCCTTGCCCAGTGAGATAGCAGTTGTTGTCGGCCCGGGGACCGAGTGTAAACACGCTGCAATTTGACCGGCCGCGATGTATCTGGCGCGAGCCGCAGGGCGTGAGGCGTATCTCGCGAGCACACTGCACCTCCCTAGGTACGTCACATCAACCCTGCCCATCTCTTCGTCCCTCTCACCATCCTCTGTTGTCTCTCGGGTTGTCCAGGGATGCCACTCCACCACCCAGGGTTGCCAAACACCTTCCAAGGTTGCCACTCACACTACCCAGTGTTGTCACTCACACTATCCAGTGTTGCCACTCACACTATCCAGTGTTGCCACTCACACTATCCAGGGTTTCCACACACACTAACCAGGGATGCAACTCACACTACCCAGTGTTGACACGCACACTGTTCAGTGTTGCCACACACACTATCCAGTGTTGCCATTCACACTATCCAGTGTTGCCACTCACACTATCCAGTGTTGCCACTCACACTATCCAGTGTTTCCACTCACACTAATCCAGGGTTGCCACTCACACTATCCAGGGTTCCACTCACACTATCCAGTATTGCCACTCACACTATCTAGGGTTCCACTCACACAATCCAATGTTGCCGCTCACACTATCCAGTGTTGCCACTCACACTATCCAGTGTTGCCGCTCACATTATCCAGTGTTGCCACTCATGCTATCCAGGGTCGCCACTCACACTATCTAGTGTTGCCGCTCACACTATCCAGTTTTGCCACTCACACAATCCAGTGTTGCCAATCACACTATCTAGTTTTGCCACTCACTATCCAGTGTGGCCACTCACACTATCCAGTATTGGCACTCACACTATCCAGGGTTCCACTCACACTATCCAGTATTGCCAATCACACTATCCAGGGTTCCACTCACACTCTCCAGGGTGCCACTCACACTATCCAGTATTGCCACTCACACTATCCACTGTTGACACTCACATAATCCAGTGTTGCCACTCACACTATCCAGTGTTGCCACTCACACTATCCAGTGTTGCCACTCACACTATTCAGTGTCGCCACTCACACTATCCAATATTGCCACTCCACCAACCCAGGGTTGCCACTCACACAATCCAGTTTTGCCACTCACACTATCCAGGTTTGTCCCTATAGGGCCACAAAGTTTTCGCGAAAATAATTTTTCCCCACTTGGTTTCATTGCCTTACGTGGTGCATATATGCAGCTGTACTTAATGGTTATTGATAGAGAAGGTGAAATTTCGCAAATTCAACGGCCTGCGTGTTAGAAACAAATATCCTATGCATACTCAAGTCCCGACCATCTGTCCACTAGCTGCTACTCAATGGAACAGGAGACAATGAACGAATAGACAGGACTTGAGTACATATAGGATATTTGATTCTAGCATACAGGTCACTGAATTCGAGTAATTTCACATTTGTAGTTATCGGCATTGTGTCTTTGTGAAGTGACGTCTCATTTGACTGTGTCAGTAACATTGAGTTTACTGCAACACCGCATGTTGATTTTCGGGTAGAAACCCAAGACATGTGAGTGTTACTCCGATCACTGACCATGAAGCAAAGCTGCAGATGTGCGCATCAGGATTTCAAAACAAATTATCGTGGCTCTAAATATACAGGCTACAAAATAACTTAACTAACTTGGTATTAATAGTATTATGGCAAAGTATTGGAGGCATGCGGGGTGTTACCAGGTAGAGCTGCATATTCTCAGAACTGCACACACTTTCAGCGCAGCAGTTGACCAATTACTAAAGCCAGTGATTTTTTGGTGAAAAGGATTGTGTGTCAATTTGTTTAAGACCCTTATGTGCACATCTGCAGCCCTTCTCTATGGTTATTGGAAGAATGCATGGCACTTACTCATTTGAATGCACCAGTCATAACAAGGTTACAGCAACACCACACGTCTGTGATTTGTGGGTGGAACGCCGAGACGCTGAGATATAAAATCATCAAATCGCGGATACACAGCTACAGAAGTGCACACAAGGCAATGCCACAAACGGCTGCAAAATTCTTTTCACCAAAAATCACTGGCTCCACCAATTACTATGAAAGATTTACTCGCTACTGAAGCTCTAGTAACAACTCACTAATAAGCGGCACTTGCAGACCAGCGTGTCAATGTTTGTAGCACACAACGCTGCACAGTTCTCGACAACTGCCTGGCAACTACACACTGGCCGCTATACTGAAATAAAAATTTTGTAGTAAACACAAATCACACTGTTAAAAATTTCCGTGAATTTTCGGACAATCTTATAGAAACGTCTGTTTAAATAACGGATACATTATTTTGTAACACAGCTATACATAATTATGTTTCATTAATTAAACATATGTCAAACTGCGAGAAGAAACTAAATAAATAACAGAACCCATTATTGCGCCTGCATCCTAAAGAAGTCACATAAATATGTAAGTTTCCATAAGTGGAGCTAGTTGCCTTCCGTAAATTAACGGACACTTCTGGAGAATATTTACCAGCACTTCTCCGTGAAACAACGAAAATTATTTTTAACAGTGCCACCTAATGTTTGTGAGAGTTTTTAGCAACTTTTGTTTAGTACTCCTTAGTAACGTACTAAAAATTCCACTGTCATTCGGTACCACTTGAAATACTCTCATGTACACCGTTATAAATTTTAACAGAAATGTACCGTTAATAAACGGAAATAGTGACCGTAAAAGTAAAATACGGAAATGTATATAGTAAATATACACTACGGAATCATACGTAATACGTCCATAAGTCTGCTGCGGACACTTACACGGAAAAAAATTTAAAATGTATGGGTTAGAGAGCTGTAAATATCACGGATAGATTTTAATAACATCACCGGTAAATCTGCAAATCTGTAGAAATGCAATTGTAGCACTATAGACACGTAAGTATGGCTCAGTTCCGTGTAATGAAACTGTTTTACGGAAACTTCTGTTGGATACGGAAAAAAGTTTCCGTGAATTCACAGAGGTATCTGGAGAAATTTTTACCGGAAATTCCGTAAATCGACGGAGAAAATTTTTTACAGTGCAATTTTTAGAGGTCACCTTATTTTAGTGGTGAAAACAAGATATTGTTATAGTGACCACGAAATAAATTTTGCAGGGTGAATACCTACAATATATTTGGTTGCTGCCACAAAATATTTTTTTTCCGTGTACTAGGCAAAGTCTTCATGAGTTCAGATTAGGTAAGAAGTTAATTTATCACAAACTGTTGCGTTAAAAACTTGCGTGCCACTCACCATCTATCAACACATTCACCACTGTGACCAACTGGTTCGTCGTTCAGCTGCAGTGTTTCTGCATGTTTTATTCTTCAAACACATTAGAGACTTACGGGGACGCTGGACCAAACCTCTTATTGTTTTAAATATTTTTATTTTTGTACAAGATATGGTTTGTTTTGTAGACATATATTGTGGCTATTTTTTACTGTAATGAAATATATTTAGCTTTGTGATAGTTTTTTTACAACAGTACATATGAGTCCAAATTTGCATAAAATGGTTGTATGATTCAAAGGAAAACCAACTGACCTACCAAACCGAACAATAATTCACGCTGAATAACGCTGTTACAGGCTACACGGTCTCTTACATAACCACAAAAATAATTGTAAAAATTTATATTTAAAAATTTCGACATTTGAAATTAAAACTTTAAAAATTCAAAATATTTTTAAAAACAATTTTATTATTTGATTTTATATAGGGCAGCTTGTAGCCATCCTCTAATTTATTCAGTTAGATTTTTTTTTTTTCAGTTCGGTAAGTCAGTTGGTTTTCCTTTAAAGCATTACAATTTACATGCAAATTTGGACTTGACATGCCATTATAAAAAACTATGAAAGCCTAAGATTTTTTATTACAGTATAATGGCACAACGTATGTCTACAAAACAAACCATATCTCGTACAAACACAAAAATATTTGAAACAATAACATTTTTCCATCAAGCGCCCCTTTAAATAATTATTGAAATAAGAAAATTTATAAATAACTCGTTTTAAGAAATTGATTTAAAAGTGCATAATAATTTCCCCTACAAAACCCTTGTAAGATTTAAAACGATAACCGTGGGACACATGCAACAGATAGTAGTAACGTGTGTAGAGAGTAGATATCGTTGGGAAAACTGACATAACAGTTTATGTAATTGACTATTCAATAAAACTGTTGGTGACTTATGTGAACTGTACATCAAATATATATTGCATGCGGCCGACTTTTTCTTTCGTTTTAAATACAGCTTTACAAGTATTTTCATAGAATAAATTATTAAACACTTTTTAGTCCGGTTTAAAAACGTTGTATACTTTTTTTTTTCATTTTAATAATAGTTTTCGGCTTTTTAAAGTTGTGCGTGTAAAACTGTGAAATCGATTTTGAACAAGCAAACTTTATACCATACAGGTAAACGAACAACAGGCAGACCAGAAAGTGTGTTCTCAGCTAGGTTTAAGATTTCAAGTCACTTGCTGATAAGGAAGTTAGTTAAAATCGATTGCAAGATTTGTACCGAACAGACAGATAGACAAAAATGGTAAAAATATCTGTAAGAAAAAATTACTCTTAGCCTATATTACATGTACACTTGACTAAAACACACACTAACGTGTGTGTGTATATATATATATATATATATATATATATATATATATATATATATATATATATATATATATATATATATATATATATATATAGACACACACACACACCTCAACACAAAGTTTTCAAATCGTAGATAGTTACTTATTATTTTCAATAACATTTAATATATAAGTGTACTTATATATAGTAAAATTTCGTGTTATTTACCAACTGTACACTTAATTTGAATCTTATTCCCGCGAAAAGAACGTTATTGCTTCATGTAACATTTACTAAAATTTAAGACAGAGAACTGTAATTTTTGGATTAATCTTTTAATTTAATATACACCATTGAGATTTTTAAATGTTTGTTGCAATGAGAGTTTACAATAATAATTTATTGGTTTGTTTACATACGCCATTGCTCATATTTTGGTGATCAAACCTGTGTTGGATGACAAAGAACGAAAAACGAACAAAAAAACAAATATAAAACGCACACAAAAATTGAAAATAAGCAATCCCAGAGGAATTCTGTCAGTTGTGTCTGTCTGGGTGTTGTGACGATATTCGACTGAATTCTATATCTAAAATTCTTTGTTGTCTACAGTAACAATTACTTTGAAAAAAACTGACAGAATTCCACTTGAATAGTTTTTTTACTATTTTTGTGAGCGTTATATATATATATATATATATATATATATATATATATATATATATATATATATATATATATATATATATTGTTCTATTTTCGTTCCTTGTCATCCAACACAGGTTTGATCAGCAAAACATGAGCAATGGCTTATGTCCACAAACCAATAATTTCTAATATACATTAGTTGCGTATTTTCATTTTTATGTAAAATGTATTTTCAGCAAACTGAAATCACTGCCATTTGCAATTTTTAGATGGTTTTTATAAAATCCAAAATGCAAATATCTAACGAATTTGTGTGGTTAAACATGTCATTGCTATTTGAAGATGTCTTAAATTCGTGAAATGATGTTGTAAAACACGTAAAATAATGTTGTATTTAGAGGCTACGTCATCATTTAATAACACTCGATAAGAAATTTTTTTTAAAACTCCTAACAGTTGGCGGTAAAATAATAGCATGTGCTAAGATGGCTTGGAATTGAAGATATGTCGTATTATAGTGTCTGAGGAGAAAATACGAACCAATATAATATTAAAGCGATTCATGAAAAGCTCAGGGAGCGTTTTTACGACTACTGGGTTAAAAGAAAACTTCACGGCCAGAAATAATGAAATACGTTTCGAGGAAAACGAAATGAAAAACGGGTCACAAATATCGTTACGTGGGAGTCACGGTCGTACGAGTGTTTTTCATGTTGGGGGGACGGACTGTCACGGGGACATTAAACGTTTGTTTTATTGGGCGTTTCGGGAAGACAGAATATATAATTTTAGATGCGATAAAGTTCTTTCACTGTGCCTCAGGGCTAGGGCCGTCTAGCTCGAGGACCCCAGCTATAAACGTCTGTCATACAGTACCTTCGTCCACGGAACTCCCATCCTTACCTCATCCGTTCACCTACTCAAATATGTTTCCGCTGCTTTCGAAATCGAACAACACAATTTCGGCGGCGGGGTAGCAAAGGCGCGCGCGTGTATTTACTGCCGAAAATAAGAAAGCAGCGAAATAAAAGGCGTATTCGAGGTCTCTGTGAGTTATGTGCGTAGGTTATTGGTTGTGCTTCGCAGGATGGCTTTCCCCGCGTGCTAGCACCATAACGTGGCTAACGCGAGATGTCCGCTTCGTCGCCGTCTTGGCGGGAAGGTTACACTGCCTACCACACGGGTCAAGCTTGAGAGTTAAGGCGGCCGCCTACCCCATGCTTCAAATGCGCTGAATCGTGTTCCCAAACAGGTTTTTCTACGAAAGTATTCCACGTGTGCCAATTGTGCCAACGTACGAAAATAAAACAAACCTCACACAAGGTCGGAACCTCATTGTTAAGACAGCACGCTCATTATAATCACTGTTTCTAAGCCCCCAACATAGCTGAAAACGGCCTTTTCAGACTTCTGTACTTCAAAATGTACTAACCGGATGTAAGCGAAACTCAGATTGCCACCTGCACTGAACTTAGTTACACACTTTCCATTAATAAAATTAAATGGTCACCGCTTAAGGGTGTTCACGTGCGATAAAATCATAATCATTTTATGTTTTTATGAAATATTGTTAGTTTTGTAGATGATACATGTGAGTAAATTTTACTCTTGCGAAACAATTTTAGCTCTCGTAGTTTTCTCTTAACGGGGCGTTAAAAATCCAAATTCGCTTGTTACACTGCCATTCAAATAGTGAAAACCAACTGACCTAATAAAACAAAATATTTCACCGCTAACTTACATCCCATGAGCTATGCAATGAATCATTAAAAAAAACCACTATGTAATATTTTGAAGTTAAAAAAAATCGCAAAATTACAAAAAAAAGTTGCAAATTCAGAAAGTTTTTTTTAAAATAATTAACAGTTCGCGGGATTCTTTCAAAAGTTTTATTACGTAGACCAAAATTCAATTTCACTGAGAATTATTTCACGTACGTAAATCAATTGGTTTTCACTATTTGCATGGCAGCAGAACATGCAAATTTTGACTTTGACGCACTGTTATGAGAAAACTACGGGAGCAAAAATTGTTTCGTAAGGGAAAACCGCACTCACAAGTATCGGCTACAATAAATACTAACATTATTTCATATTAATATAAAATTATGACTTTATCGCACTTGAACACCCTTAATGTCCTACAGTAAAAACCGTTCGGCGGGAAGCCTGCACGCTTGTTTAGAGCTCAAATCCGTTACATATATATTGAGAGACAACCGCGTGAAAAAGCCGATTTTTAGCCACATTTGAGGGTTTTAAAATAATGCTTCCAGTGTACGTGGTGTCTTGACAGTCACATTCACAAGTAGTCTGAGTTGTGTTTTCTTTTCCTAGATAAGCATTGTTGGCGCACGTTTACTGGTCTCTGAGAAAAATGTAACTCTAAACACGCTGCTCGTAGTTCGAGCGCCATTCAGGCGGCCGCCTGCCCGGGCCGCCGAGTTGTATGCAGTCATAGCCATCTTCGGCACAAGGTCACGGCCTTAGATCTGGCAACCCTGCCAGGAAGGGTTATATTAACACTTATTTGTATGGCGAACGTCGCCGCTTATTGGCTTCCCGAGTTTGTTAATACAAGCCCCGTGTCTGTTTGGTTCCTGCATATTACTGAAGGTTTCCTATTGGCCTGGCTACCAGCTAGCAGGGCAGCCATCTTACGCTGATTGGCCGAAGGCTTATCCGCTATGTTGCTAGCCAGGGAAGCCATTTTGCTTGCCAGGGATGCTATTTTGCTGGCGTTTGTGACTGAGTTCGCTGACCTATCGGCTACTTCTCTTCAGTATTCCTAAATATTCTGTGGCTGCAGCCTTGTGCTGCAGATTGTATAGTGTAGTACTTCGGCCGTTACCAGATTACTCTAAAACTGCTAATCGAACATGAGTGATGTATGCTTAGGAATAACATTTAAAGAACGGTACCCATTTCGGGTTCATCACTACTTATTAAAATATGTTTTCTACCAACCGAAAATGGCCAAAATGAGTGTTTTTGCGGTATTTTTTTAGGTATGTTAATCTTGAAGTAGTAATCATAAAAAACTTAAGCGTGTACACTACACTTTAATATGACGTAATATAACTATAGGGCCACGACTGAAAGTCTCATACACAGAGCAAGTGATTTTTGGTGGAAAGAATTTTGCCACAATTTGTTTCAGTGCCTTATGTGCACATCTGCAACTGTGCACCGTGGTCAGTGATGGGATGCTTTTAACTATCAACGTCTCGGCGTTCTACCCAAAAATCACAGACGTGTGGTGTTGCTGTAACCTTGTTATGATTATCGCAGTCAAACGAATGAGCGGTCACTTTACAAATGCATTCTGCCAATAATCATGAAGGAAAGCTGCAGATATGCACATAAGGCACTGAACCAAATTGTTACAAAATTATTTTGAACAAAAATCACTGGCTCTACTCATACAGCACGTTGTCTGGGAGAAAACTCCTCACCAGTTTACTGGCATGCCTCTAGATGCTAGGGTGAGGCGTAAAGCCTGTGCTGTGTCGCCCTTACAGCTTCCGCACTTCTAGCCCTCGAGCCATGGTCGTCTTTAGTAGTAAGCCGGAGTCTTGAATGTGGCAACACTGCATCGGGGGCCTGCTGCTTGTCACTTCTTGGCCACCCTAGTCTCTGCAACGTGTATAGATGCAGCTTTAGTGGCGTGTACCATGGTCGTCTTTAGTAGAAGGCCGAAGTCTTGAATGTGGCAACACTGCATCGGGGGCCTTCTGCTTGTCACTTCTTGGCCACCCTAGTCTCTGCAACGTGTATAGATGCAGCTTTAGTGGCGTGTACCATGGTCGTCTTTAGTAGAAGGCCGAAGTCTTGAATGTGGCAGCACTGCATCGGGGGCCTTCTGCTTATCACTTCTTGGCCACCCTAGTCTCTGCAACGTGTATAGATGCAGCTTTAGTGGCGTGTACCATGGTCGTCTTTAGTAGAAGGC
>PNEQ01099405.1:0-35692 GCA_003012365.1 Medauroidea extradentata | reverse complement strand
CTGTGATCCTGAAGACAATAACTAGAAACCTACCCTCAGCTCAGATTGCCACAGAGGGTCTTGCACATCTTAAGGGTTTGCCACTAGCTGATCCTCAGTTTGCTACTCCGAGTGAAATAGACATGTTGCTGTCAGCAGAGGTAGTGGCAGAAGTAACAACTGGGTCCAAAGTCATCGGGAAGCCACATGCCTTCCATACCGAGTTTGGATGGGTATTGTCTGGGACTGCACCAAGTGCACCAGCTACTCAGCATTTGTCATCATTCCTAGTACGGACTGACATGTCCCTGGATATAGCTTTGCAAAAATTCTGGGAAGCTGAAGAAATACCAAGATAGTCATTCATATCCAGCGAAGACCAGAAATGTGAACAGAATTTTCAGGATACCCATTCATGCGCTGGTGACGGCAGGTATGTGTTGAAGCTGCCCTTTACCACCTCAAATGTCACTCTTGGGAGTTCGTACACCCATGCACTAAAACGACTGCAGGGATTGGAGCGTAAGCTACGTCGGTCACCAAAGTTGCTTCAGCAATATAGGCATTTCATGGATGAGTATGAAGAATTAGGTCACATGTTTCGGATCGGGACACTAACAGTGCATGCCAATGGGAAGTCTGCCACAGTGCTTACGTCAAGATCGCACAACCAGCCATCATACATAATTCCCCACCAAGCAGTCATTAAAGAGGATAGTGTGACGTCCAAAGTAAGAGTGGTGTTTGATGCGTCCTCAAAGACTGTGGATGGGCTGTCGCTAAACAGTGTGCTGCTGTCAGGACCCAAGCTACAAAAGGAGGTTGCAGACATCTTGGTGAATTTTAGGACATCACCAATTGCTATAACAGCTGATGTTTGCAAAATGTGTCACCAGGTTATGATTGATCCCAGTGACCGGAAGTACCAGTGCATTTTGTGGCGAAACTCTCACCTCGACCCTGTGAGTGTATTTGAACTCAACACGGTAACCTACGGGCTGGCTTCGTCATCTTTCCAAGCACTTAGAACAATGCAGCAGTTGGCTGCAGACGAAGGTGCTAAGTATCCCTTAGCAACAAAAACTTTACAGCATGATGTATTCGTGGATGACATAGTGACCGGGGCAGATACGGTGGCAGAGGCTCTTGAACTGAAGACTCAGCTGGTGGCGCTGCTAGAAGCAGGAGGGTTCCAACTGCACAAATGGTGCTCTAATCATCAGAGTGTAATTGAGAATTTAGACTCAGGTAAATCTTTGTTAAATTTTGACAGTACTGGTTCAGTGAAGGTATTGGGAGTTCACTGGGATCCTATGCATGATCAGTTCTGGTACAAAGTAAAGGTACCAACTGTACCAAATACCAAATGTGGCATCCTGTCACTAATAGCGCGGTTATATGATCCATGCGGGTGGCTATCTCCAGTGGTGACTGCAAGTAAGATATTACTTCAAGTGCTGTGGACCATGGGCCTTGGTTGGGATGAGGAGATAGGAAAGGATGTGTTGAGTGATTGGAACACGTTTAAGGCGGCATTACCTCTTCTGTCGCAGGTGAGTCTGACTAGGTTTGTTCCAGTGCGGGGACATGAGGTTCAGTTCCATGGATTTTGCGATGCAAGTGAAAAAGCCTATGCAGCAGTCTTGTATGCTCTGTGTGTGACTGAGACAGGAGAAATCACTGTGCATCTGCTGATTGCAAAGTCAAAGGTAGCTCCGTTGAAAACCATATCAATTCCCAAACTTGAACTCTGTGCAGCTCACTTGTTGAGCAAACTGTGGCAACATGTCTTGGAAATTTTCCGCACCAAGGTCAAGGATTCAGTGCTTTACGCTTGGACGGATTCAACGGTGGTGCTAACTTGGTTAAGGATGTCACCTCATAGGTTACAAACATTTGTAGCTAACAGAGTTGCAGAGATTCAGTCAGCATTACCTCCAAGTTTTTGGAATCATGTCCCTTCAGA
Organism: Medauroidea extradentata; assembly: GCA_003012365.1. Lineage (NCBI taxonomy): Eukaryota > Metazoa > Arthropoda > Insecta > Phasmatodea > Phasmatidae > Medauroidea > Medauroidea extradentata. The sequence goes on along the minus strand of PNEQ01099405.1, from coordinate 33,747 downwards.
AAGTAACCCGGCAGACACCGCATCACGCGGATGTTTCTCTGACCACCTGCTGAACCAATCCAACTGGTTTTCCGGTCCTGACTGGTTGATGCACCAAGTAGAACACTGGCCATCACAGGACACACTGAGCCCTGAAAGTGTGCCTGAGCTGAAGCTTTCAGTTGCAGTGTTGGTTGCTCAACAGGAAACATGTAATTCAGAAGACCCACTTGGCCTCCTTCAGAAATTCTCATCCCTCCAAAAGCTTCAGTGTGTTGCAGCTTGGATTCTTCGAGCAAAGACAGCATTTCAGCAAAAGACATCCACACGTGAGATGTTTGTGACAGCAGAAGAACGGAGACATGCAATAGCTATGTTGGTTACTGCAGTTCAGCAACACTTCTTCAAAGAAGACATTAATGCTATAAAAAGGGGTGACATGTGCAGCAAGCGCATTCAGACGCTAGCACCATTTATTGATTTGCATGGAGTTGTCAGGGTGGGCGGTAGGCTGCATAATGCCTCCATACCTGAGAATGCAAAACATCCAATACTTTTACCACATCAGAGTAAGCTTTCAGAACTAATAATCCTCCATTATCACATTTGTCATCTACATGTTGGACCACAGACAACATTGTATCTAACTCGCAGATATTACTGGATTATTTCTGCACGATCCCTTATTCGTAACTTGATACACAAATGTGTTCAATGTTTTAGAGTCAAGCCCCAGGAAATGTATACTATGATGTCAACACTGCCATCTGTTAGACTGAGTCAGGTACAAGCCTTCCGCTTGGTCGGAATTGATTTTGGAGGTCCTTTCCGAGCCATGCCAGTCACTACTCGCAAGAGGACTGCATTGAAAGTGTATGTGTGTGTGTTTGTTTGCATGTCTACCTAGGCAGTACACATTGAAATGGTGACAGACCTTTCAGCAGCATTTCTTTCAGCTCTGAAAAGATTTGTTTCACTCAGAGGTGTGCCATCAGATATCTACTCTGACAATGGCACTAATATGGTAGGAGAAAGAAACTACTTAAAGGAGGTCTACCAAGAATTGTTCAATGGTGACAGCAAGCAGCGTATCACAGACAGTGCTGCCAAGCAGGGGATCAATTGGCACTTTAATCCTCCAGCCAGCCCTCACTTTGGGGGTATCTGGGAAGCTGCCATCAAGTGTATCAAGCAGCACATGAAGAGAGTTATTGGTGCCCACTTATTGACATTTGAAGAGATGGCGACATTGTTGGCTCAGATATCTGCAGTTCTCAACTCAAGACCTATCTGGCCTTTGTCATCAAGTCCTGATGAGTTTGATGTGCTGACTCCTGGTCACTTCATCATTGGTGAACCCATGGTGGCTATTCCAGACCCAGACCTACTGGACTTGCCTGCCAATCGTCTTGACAGGTGGCAATTGGTAGTTCAACTACAGCAGAGGATTTGGAGAACAAAATGGACCACGTCGACTCCCAATGTTGCTGTAGATCAGTTAGTTCTCGTGAAGGAGCCAACTCTGCCGCCATTAAAGTGGAGAATAGCCAGGGTTTCAGCAGTACATCCTGGCCCGGATGGAGTAGTAAGGGTTGTGTCACTTCGCTCACTTCAAGGGCCTCTTACTCTACCTGTCACCAAGATTTGCCCATTACCAGTTGAATAGTGTATTTCAGAAAATTGCAGTGATACGAACGCATTGTGTTGTGTGAAAAGCTGTACCTTTATTTAAGATTATTTTGTAAAATGAAAATACTAATTTTCGGTGGGCGGAATGTTGGCGCCAGTGATATCTGTTTTATTTATGTTACTTGAGACGTTTTTCCACGCTGTGTAAAATAGACGTCTAGCTTTGCGGCGAGTGGTTGAGGAGTTACTAAAAATAAATATGGTGGCAGTTGGATTCTGATTACAAGTTCGGCTGCAACAAGGACAAATAATCAGGAGTTGACTCTTAATACTGTACCCTTCCTAGACAGCTGGTGCCATTGGTTGCATGGATGAGATGTAATTGAAACCTGTGTAGTATGAAATTTTTTTGGTAAATTGTGGGATTTCCTATTTCAACTGTACTTGCCTTGACCATTTAAAACATTAATAGAAGGTAGCAGCGTTTACTGCAATGTAACATAGTGTTATTCAGCTTCGCATAATTAAAATTGTGAGGTTCTTTGTGTAGGATCGTGCAATGCAAGTACAATAGCCAATTAGTTTCATGATCCGTGTATACAGTTAAAGCCTGCCCTGGGTTGATTTGGTCCAGTTACAGTATTATTTTCTGGCAATTTTTGGCTGGTGGGCATTTTTTAGATTAATAAAGAGGAAATATCTGGCTAGAGCTGAAATTTTAGCTACCCTGTACGTCCCTTCACTCATTTATGAAATTATGGTTTGGATTCTTTTGATTGTATTACAGAAAAAAAGCTAAGGAGAGGTAAGGGCTACACAGATGTACCCACCTAGTTTTCCATTGCATCTATATGCAAGGCAAGAGGTGTGTGTGTGTGTATGTGTGTATGTGTGTGTGTATGTGTGTGTGTATGTGTGTATGTGTGTGTGTGTATGTGTGTATGTGTGTGTATGTGTGTGTGTATGTGTGTGTATGTGTGTGTTTGTGTGTGTTTGTGTGTGTGTGTTTGTGTGTGTGTGTGTGTTTGTATGTGTGTGTGTTTGTGTGTGTGTGTGTTTGTGTGTGTGTGTTTGTGTGTGTTTGTGTGTGTTTGTGTGTGTGTATCAGTTGGCAATACTGGTCTTTGGCAGTTGGTTTTACAAGTTCTCGCGTGGCACGGTAATACTAACATGTGAATATTATAGTTTTTTTTATTTAATTTGGTTTTTGTATATTAAAATTCACCATTATTAGCTGTGCTATCTATACTAGGGATTAAAAATGGCCTTGTGAGACTAAAAACCATGATACATAAACTGAGTGAAATGGAAACATGTGGATGCAAGTGTTTTGTGTGTGTGGATTACGTGCTAAACCTTTTTCCAGCAGTGCTTTTACTTTTCAGTGAAGACGTGACCTCATCGAAGAAGGTAGGCCGTCAGATAAAGAAAAATGCATGGACTTTGTGTACAGAAGTTAGGTTTTTTTTCATTGTTAGCTAGTAATATCATTTTCTCTCCCCTACGATGTACCAGCCCTTCCAATCTACTTTGAGCAGCATTGTAGGCTAGCTGGAATGTTGTGCAGCATATGAGAGTTTGTAAAAATTAATTTTAAAATATTAATTAAAATATGAATCATTAAGTTATATATGGTGCATATTTGCAAAATTTAACAGGTTCGTAATCTCATTTAAAATTTCTCTTTATTCTAATTTTTTGTAAATGTTGTAGAATTAATTTTGCTAACGGTGTTTTGTGCTCAGTTCTCATAAAAATATCTAAACTATCCTTGTGAGATCAGTTTTTGGCTGTAATTTTTTTTGTGGTTTTACAAAAAAACATTTTGGAAATCCAGTTGCCAAAAGAAGCCGTAGTAATACTACAACCTACTTTGAAAATTATGCAATTTTGCAAAGTTAGTATTACTAAGGCTTTCTTGGCAACTGAGATTCCAAAGCTTTTCTTAGTAAAAATACAAAAAATTGTTCAACAGTATTGATGGCAGGATATTAAACGAAGGCTTTATGAGAGCGGTGATTATAATAATGCGGATGCTGTAACTCTACAGTCAATGGCCTCGAACATCGGCCACATCACCAGCCGTGATTTCCCAACGCGGCGTTCTGTAGATGGTAACATGACAATCTGGGCCATTACCTGGCTGGCTCCTTGGTTTTAACTTAAGGTATCAGGTATTCTGTCATATTGCCTTCACGCACCAATAAAAAATCTTTATCGGAGTGTGTGAAGGCAATATGACGCAATAAATGATACCTTAACAGTTGCCATACAAGCCGTAACGATATCCGTTGCGTCAACTGCTAAACTGGCTGCCATGCTTGTTGCCAATGAATATGCTTTTTAGTTAGTTTTATTATTTCTCTCTTTCACTATGTTTAATGGGGAGTTTGGTCTTCCGTTATAATATTCCCAGTTTAAAGAGGGGGGTGGGGGCCTTCTTTCCATTTTTAAATGCTAAAATTCTGGTAGTCTCAAGGTCTCAAATTAGGTCACGCATCGCCACTGGATGGCATGGAAGTTGCTGGGAAATTTAATTGTGCTATTCACAACTGTAATGATACCTAGCATTTGAGCTGCTGATGGAAAGAGGACTAGCAGCAGTGGCTTGACAGCAAGGATAAAATGCATTGGGCCTGTGCTCAAATTTGTGCTCTTATAGATTAATTACCACATTTATGGCCATGTCAAAAATGTTGACCATAATGTAACACTTAATCACAGTTCTTGCAATAAGATAACTTGGATTTTTCAAAGCCATAACCAAAATTATGACGACAGTTTCCTACTATTTGGTAGTTAAACTCTTTTGCTGCAGAATAAACAATTTTTAATCGTGCCAAGATAGTGTAAAAAAAATTATAAATTTTTTTTTGTAAATAGTTTTTTTTTTTTTTTTTTTTTTTTTTGTTATTTTTAAGAGAGAAAATAATGTATCTATGGTTTACAGCTGAGTCATTTAATTCAATGTTCGACTAATGTCGCATATTGCAGTTTAGTAATATTTTGTATATTCGACTATAGTCGAATGTCGCAGCGAAGGAGTTGAGAAGAAAAGAAGCATGTCCGCTTCCTCATAATTTTCATTCTGTAATAATAACTTGTATCTCCTGTGTACTGAAATTAAAAAAATTGTAATGCCTGTTTTACCAAACATTTTTCTACAATTTGTGAACAAAAATAGTGACCAATAGAAGTATGTGTACAAACCTTGTTACTTGTCACAGAATAAATAAATGTATTAGTTTTATTCTGTGTTCTTGTCATATAATGAGATTCATTCCTGAACTAAGTTGAAATCTAAAATAATTGTTATAGTTCATCTGTACAGTTTTCTACAGCCTATACAGAACGAGAAAACCTTCAGAAACAGTTTTAGAAATGTCATGTTATTTGAGGTTTCCAGGCTTAATAAATACACTGAGCAGGCTCATGTTACAAAAAATATTTGGGTACCCATGCTTAACCTGTTATGTACTCGAAAAATGCCACAGCTCTCAGCAGCATTTTTTTTTTTTAATATGCCAGTCTTCGTTAAATTCATAACTTCATCTGCATTCATGTTTAACAATTTTTTAAAATATTCCTGCCAGTGAAATTGGTAAAATAGCCTCATTTTGCACCTTGAAATCCAAATTTTCCAGGGGAGAACCCCCCTGAGCCTCACGCTCTATATTAAGGGGATGGATGGAAGTTACCATCCCATCCCTACAAACTGAAATCCTTGCTGTGCTGCTGTGTGTTCCAGTACCATTAATCTGATTGAGGTGAAACTTTGGTGAGTTGTTTTGCGTTTATCCACAAAGGTTTTTGAGAAAAAAAAAATCTGTATGTACATATAAAAAAAGGACTTAACGAACTTTGGTGAGTTATTGTACATGCACCTGTGAAGGGTCCTGACAAAAAAATCCGAATGCAGGGGAATGGGGTGAGGATGAGGAAGAATGGAATACCCATACATTCCTATACCATTCATCTGGCTGCAATGAAACTTAAAAGGTTGCGTCACCTATTTTGTTAATAATATTAATTTTTGCTTAATAAGTGAAGAATGTTATGAATAACTGGCAATGTTTCTTTATAGAAACGTTACATTTTACTATTTGTTCCATATTATTGGATGAAATCGGTACTGGGAGTTATTTAGTGTTATTATTCCGTGAAAGAGAATTTATATCTTAAAATTTAAATTAGCTTAATTATTTCATAGCTAAACTTCAATTTTTTGAATGCAATGTACATAATGAAAGGTAAAGTAATTTGGTATTTCTTTATTAAAACATTTTCAAGTAAATTTTGCCAAATTTTTAATCAGGAAGGAATTAAGAAAAATTCATCATAATAACTGATATGGGCTGTTACATCTGTTGTTGTGCATGTGCCAGCTAAGGTTAGTGACAGAAAAATCTGGGGAACAAGGGGCAAAGCAAGTTACCCATCCATTCCTATACCATTCATCTGATTGCAGTGAAACTTACGGGAGTTGTTCTGTGCATTTCAACAAAGATTTCTGACCAAAAAATTCAATATATTGGAATGTTGGGGAAAAGGGGGTGGGGCACAAACAGGACAGGAGGACAGAACAGGGTATCCAGAAAATTATTACATTAAATTGAAAATGGCATGAATGAAGTTGCTTTCCATAGCTAATGAAGAATTAATATAACACAAGTTAAGAACACTACAAAACACTAAAATACACTCTAAAAACAAAACAAATTTTCAGCCACATGGAGTTAATTATGACAAAGAAACAACTGAAACAAAACACAAAATGCTCTTTCAGTTGTGTTTCTCTGTTCTTTAGTCACATTCTGGTCTAACTAAGTTTAATTAAATGAATGTTATTGAGTCAACTGCTGCAGTTAAATACTTTTCGTTCTTCCTCATAAATTAAACAGAAATTAATTCCTCAACTTATGCTGAATTACACATATTTGGTGGTGGCCAGGATTTAGCCACTACTCTATGAGGTTTTATCTCATTACTTTTGGACTGCAGTGTTCAAATGTGTCGTACTGCTTGGCTCAGAGGTTAGCGCTCCTGACTGGTGAGCCAAGGGTCCTGGCTTTGATTTCCATCCCTGGGAGGGAAATTTACAGTTACCTCTCCCTGGGTTCAGGACTAGGTCGCGTTGTTGTCCCCTCATCCCCATATTGCGGAAGGCAATGATGAACCACCGCAGTATCACTTTGTCTAGTCATGCCTCTGTGGTTTCTCCTGAGGTTAAAACCAGCCTCCCGGACTGAAATCTCACCGTCATGTTCAACTGTACATAAATATGTTGTAAACAATAAACAAGATGAAAGAAAATTATTAGTATTTATTTCCCCAAAATTTGTTAGCAATTGTTTGTTTAAAATGTTTGGAACAAATTATACATCCAAACATAATACAAACAAATGGCACAAATAACCTAAGACAGTCAAAAATTTCTACAGGATTTGCAAAATACACCAAGTTGTAGGTATTTAACAATACTGGTTGTATGCTAACACACAGACTATAACAAATATTGCAGGCAATGTGGTTTTACTTCTCATCCAATGGAAACGCCAGGCTATTGCCCGAGGCCTGACTGGTCTAGAACACTTTGTGTAGATATTTTTTGGTGAAAATTTGTCTCAAAATAAACATTGTCATAGCCAAATAGTTGCATATTTCATGAAACTATTGTGGTTACCTTAGAATATTTTCATTTTCTTTCTCCTCAAATAAAAATCATACATTTGCCATAATATTTAGAACTTCAAACAGAACTTAGCTTTCATATGGATTCCAATTGCACATTCTGTATGTAACTTTAAATCAACTTTTTTCACTAGATTTCTGTGTTTTTAATTGTTAAATTTTGTATTATGTAACTTAGTAATGGAAATAAAATTGTAACATGAAAATTAAAATTGTGGAGTGTTTATGGTTTTGTTATAAAATTATGGGTGCAAATTTTTATCGGCATTATATCAGTATTATTAGCATTCATTTTTCTGTTTCTTTATAACATTGTCTCATTTGTCTTCCTTTCCCAGAAGGAACCGTTTTTATCACATCAAGTTATTTATTTAATAAACAAATAACTCTTCCACATGCCTTTACAGATATATAAATAAATCTAGGTTAACTTAAGTAGACCTAGAGTTATATATGTATAGGTCATTCGGGATAAAGTGAGCATTAAAGTTTTAATTTTGAATAAAATCACTAGTCGTTATAAGTCACCGTTAACAAGAGTTACTTCATTGCCTGTATGGTTGGTAGCGATTCATCGCATGTAGTTCCGTGTATTTTTCTATTTGAATACAACATTAGTGAAAGAACATCAGATGAAATCGACCTTTCTGTATTTAATATACTTCAAAATATTTATTTATGAACTTAGTGACACTTCCACTTACAGTGTAATTAGACTTACTTGGCGCTAGAACAATGCGACTCTACCGCAGACCTCAGATCATCTTGCACAATACCGCTTGCTCCGCGCTTAAAACAGTTCAAAATTGTACCGACAGGTGGCATCAGACTTAGGTTTTCGCCGTTTTCGCTGTTTCACCAAGTTAGATAATTTGCATGTGTTCGTCCGTTGTGCATATATGCACATTCAAAAGTATTGGAAATGACTATGAATATGATTGCCAAATGATGTGAAGCCATTGGTGTTCTGTAAATTATATTTTATATTGCCAGCCTAAAAACAACATGCTTTTTATTTCACACATTGAAAAAATACGTTATTTATTGTTTCTGTTAAGTGGGTCGTCGTCGTTCGTGGCAGTAGAACTGAACGAAACTTGAATTCTTGAATTGCCTATGTCATGTGTGTTTTTAGTGGCGGTTTTGAGTTACAAATTCAAATAAACTATGCCCGCATTTGCGAGATTTGTAACAACAATAGTGCGTGTTGTATCAATTAGTCGATGGACAGAAACCAGTATTATAAGACGTTAACTCGCTAGGATATATAACTAAGATTACTTTTGATTATATCTTATAATCAGCCCCATGCAATTAATGAGTAGATATTGTAGATAACATTTATCAGAGAAGAATACTGTACTTGCAAACATTGCACAACCCTATGTGAATGAAAGCACATGGCAATATTTATGTTAACATTCGGCAGAAAGATATAAACTGGCATAAAATAGAAATTAATCAGGGCTTTTTTGAGTGCTCACCTTATTCCAAATCACCTATAGTCAATCATCGCATGTAGTTAGATGTATTTTTCTATTTTAATCCAACATTATTGAAAGAACATCGGATGAAATAGATCTCTCTGTAATTAATACACTTTTAATTATTTATTTATGATCTTATTGACATACCCTATTTATTCGTGTATAACGAACACTTTTATTCCAAAACAACTGATAAAAATTCAGGGGTGCGCACTATACGCGGAAAATTAAAAAAAAAATGTCCGGTGGTCGGTGGGGAAAAGGGTGGGAGGTGAGAAGGCGAAGTTGTAGTCTTAAACTGACGGGTGTCAAGAGTGGGAGGCAGAGAGAGAATGTTCTCACTGCCAGGTTCCTACATCATTACTCCTCTTCCTTTCCTTTTTCTCCCCCTCACCTCCTCCCTTGCTCTGTTGTAACCGTCGCTGCTCAAGTCCTAATTTTTTTTGTTTGTCCGTATTCATGTTCATGCTCGTCCTCCCATGTTTTTTTATTTACTAGCAAGGCACGTAAATTTTTTTTCCCTATAACTTGTTGCAAAAATTGTGGTGCACACTATACACCAGTATATACCTACTGACTGCATAATTTGACTTAATTAGCACCAGCACATTGTGATGCTACCTGGCCGTTGCACGTGGCCGCTTGCTCCGCACCGCAGACAGTTCAGAATTCTACCAGCAGGTGGTATCAGAGTTAGGTTTTTGCTTTCGCCGCTTCGCTTGCTTGAAAACGAGACGTGAGAAAATATGTTACTATTTATTATTTCTGTTAACTGCGTCGTCGTTCACGGTAGTAGAGCTGAAAGAAACTTGAATAGTTTGATTGTGTGTGTCGTGTGTGTTTTTAGTGGCGGTTTTGAGTTACAAATTCAAATATTCTTTTGCCCGCATTTACGAGATTTGTAATGGTAATAGTGCGTGTTGTATCATTTAGAGTCGATGGACAAACCAGTATTATAAGACGTTAACTCGCAGGTATTTATAACTAAGGTAACTATTGATTATAGCATAAATTCATTCCTTGCACATTTAATGAATTGATATTGTAGATAACATTGTAGCCTGATATAGATATAAACACTGTACAAGTCTATGTAAATAAAAGCACGTGGCAATATATGTGTTTACATTCAGCGGAAAGATATAAAATGGCAGAAAATAGAAATTAATCAGGGTTTTTTGAGTGCTCACTTTATTCCGAGTCACCTATACATACATACTGTACACACATTTAACCCATAAAATTATGTCTAGTTTAATTCACTGAAATTTCAAATTGTAGAAAATGTTATGAAAATATGACGAAATCAGGCCGTATCAATAATACATTTAAGTTTTTGGGAAAAATTTTAACGAAACATGTATTTATAGTAATGGGTATAGTGTTTAAGACAGTCACATTAGTATTCATATAATGTAACTATTTCTGTAAGCATTCTTTTGCTTGGATTAATGGTTTTTTATTTTACAAGTAGGCAGCTATAATTATTTTTGCACTTTATAATAGTACCTAAATATTGTAGACACTTTTGAAAAATGTTGCCGTACACTTTAGGAAGAATTTACCACTTCTATTGTATGTTTTGATTGCAGTCATAAAATTCACCAAGAGAAAGCGATATCTGGTCGATACAAAGATGCTGCTGCCATCTATCACAGAGTTGCGTAAGCAACTGTTTGTGTTTTTAGTGTATTTTGCTTTAGAAACTTTTTAACTTCTTCTGTGACAGCACCATCTCATGTATTTCAAATTGCTCCTTCAGTTTTACAGGACTTATTGTGACAGCACTTTGCACTGTTTTTTTGCACTGTTGCACATTTTGTTTTTGAGTTAGTGTATCTGTGTAAGTGCTAGTTTACCCCATCGTCTGGGGTTACTTGAGACACCTGGAGTAACGTAACATTATTTCAGAATTTTTTTGGTTTACATATGCAGCATAAAATGGAATTACACTGGCAATGTAAGTTGCCTCATAATGGTGTCAGATACATGCATGGTTTTTGTTCTTGTACCATAGTCTAAATAAAAATTCCTGAAAAAAAATTATCAGGTTATTCAACATGTCTGAAGTAATCCTAGATGAAGCGACTAAATGTATTATTTTCAGTAGTTGTTATTCCAGGGAGTTGTTGGTAGGTGAATTGTAAGTTAAAAGTAATTCTATGACAGTAACCCATTTTATGTAGTACAAGGATATAGATACATACATTGCTGTGTTGTGAGAATTTCGTTAAGTTAAAGAAGTTTTTGTATTGATACATCATTTGACAGCAGGTTTTTTTTCGCTGTGTAAATATTTATTATGCAGGCTTCCTACATTCACTAACTTTGTGACCATACCCCATCTCTATTTAAAAAAATGAAAACTGGCTGACTGATGTATCAAAGCACAGTCCAAACTGATTTGCCTGGAAAGGTGAAGTTTTGAGAATGGATTCTTTTCAGGGTGTTGGCAACTACAGTACAAAGAAGAGAACTTTTGAAATTTGCCCTCTAATGGGGTGAAAAAGGATTATTTGTGCTTCCGATGAATCATCGTTATTGATAGAACCTGAAGGATTATTGTTGTGATGTTTATTTCTGTAGACACACTTACAATGCATATAAAGCGATATCAGGATTTTTTTAACTTGTATCTTTAAGAGGTTGAAAAGATCTAAATTTAGTCTCGGTTAATCCTCACTATCTGTAAGACCCTCCGAGGTAAAGAGTTGCAGTTTTTCTTCAAAATGGTAATTACTTAAATATTCGACAGTTAATTGATTTTTCAAATTCAACCCACATGGATGAAAAGGAAAGAAATTTTTATGAATCTTCCATATAGTTAGAAATCAAAACATGTCATTATTTATACTTCCGTACATACTTATATAAATGTATAATGTGCAATTTCAATCTGAAACCATCCAAAGTAATTAATCAGCATTCTACTCCCAATGTTTCTTCAATGTAGACTACTTCATTCATTCCATCAGTACCAACTTGAAATAAAATGAGTCTTTCTGTGTGCTTTAACATTACCAGAATTTTAATACGGAAACTCAAAAACTAATAATGTGAGTTGAAGTTGTCTCTCACCTTTAAGTTTTATAGTGTTTGTGTCAATTAGTGTAATAGTGTAAATCTAAAATAGATTACTTTAATTTATACTTACATGTTATACTGTGTTATTTAATTTTTATGTTACATTTACTGGCAATAAAGTACTATAGTTTTTACTGTATTGGTTAAAGCATGTTGGAGGGTCCTTAATCTCATGTTTCCATATATTGCCTATATAGGTTTTAATTTTCCAATTTGGGAGTTATCCTATGTTGATATTTATAGCAGCAAATAATTCTGTAATTTTTAAATATGTATGATATACCAGTAGCACACATTTAGCTAAGATGTTAGTACAGTAAATTCTCATTTATTTTTACGTTACTAAAATATTTTTTAGCTTAACTGTGCAGCCTTTTTTTTTTTCCAAGCTGGTTTTCTTGCATTGAAATAAAGCAATGATGTAACTTGTATCTGTATCATGAATTCTGGTGCAAAGTACATCTTGTCACTATGCATAAGTGAATGTTTGTCACTTTAAACTGCCAGCCTGATCAACACGTGTCATGCTTTCAACCCTTTCATCTTCTTATCTGGTTACACACAGGGGGCAATCTTATGTAATTTTCAGGGAATCGTATAGCTTGGTATTTCTTGGAACAACCTAAAAATGGGTGAAGGAGATACAAAAAGCTTATATGTTTTGAAGGAGATGATACTGCATTATCAGCTGTTTTTGTTGTAGATTAGAATGGGGAGAGGCAGTGAGGTGCTGTTGAGGTGGCTGGATTGTGTAGTTGGATTGGAGTGAAGTGACGTTCACTTAAGCTGTGAAGAGGAGTGTGGTGTGTTGTGGTGTGGTGTGTTATATTGTGTTGTGGTGTGATGTTATGTTTGAGGAAGAAAGATAAGCATGGAGACATTTGTGTTATATGATGTGAGGGAGGGAAGTTAAGTATGTAGACATTTGTGAGCACTGTACATTGAGAAAGAAGCGAGTGTCTGAAGAAAACCTGCTAACAAATGGCAAATAGGGGAAACCTTGCCTATAAGGAAAGGCGAATGAACTGGTTGATTAATCATGTACCATAGCTACCTTGTAGTATTGCGAAACAATTTCAAATTGAAAATTAGTAAAAATAAAGTACCGGTATGTACATTATTTATGATATTGACTATTTTGAGTATGACTTTATAGCGGAGTTGTTCAGTATCTGCTTTCTAATGTGTGCATGATATTTGTAAATATTTTGTAGGTAGGTTGGCAGCACATTTTTGTGTAAAGTTACAGTATATTTTTTTAGTATAGATAAAAAATATTATTGGGAACTGTGAAGAACTTTTTAAAGTGAAAAATGCTGTTGAAAAATTTTATGTATGTTCCTCTAGGAATGAATTCAACATTTCCAAGAATATATGTACATGTCTAATAATTTTCACAACATTGTGATACATAACTTTATTGTAACAGTGCGTTCACTAAAATCACTGATAATATGCTCATCATGGTTGTGTAATTTCGTTTTCAGGCATCAGACTGCTATTAAGCACAGTGGTGCCAGTACGGGAACATCTAGGGTGGAGTCTATCAAGGAGGAACTGGAAGATGCAGAGCTTAAAGTTGAACAGTGTCGAGTAGGTAGTGTCATTTTAGTTTAAGTGATCTGCACAGTATATGGAGTTACAGTAGAAATCTTACTCTGCAAACCTTTAACTAATATATTTTTCACGTCTTGTTTATGGGATGAAATTTACTGATGATTAAACTAACATTCCTTGAATGTAAACTGTATGTACTTTAACTTTATAAGATGGCTGGAACTAGGATGTGTGCTGACTAAAGAGAGAAAAAAGAAAAAAAAATAGTACTGAGAAGTAATACAGATGATTTAAAACATGGTGATAGAAATTAATTTTTAAAGTAAAATTTTTTTGGGATGCATAATATTAGGTTTTTAAATGTTCTAAGCAATTGCATAAAGTAACAAAAAGTGCACAAGTACAAACTGTGTGAAATTCCCTGGTGCTTACTAATTATATCTTGTCTATATTTGAAATAATTTGCTGGTATAAGAATATTTAATGTGCATCTAATTCATGAATTATTTGTTAACATTCATTTAGTTGTTTGTGTTGCCAGTCAAATTTTCTTTTAATCCCAGTACCTGTTGAACACTTTCATCCAAACAACTGCCGGACTTGTTGGCTATATCTTGATACTGAGTTTTGCTGCTTTCAAGAAAGAAACTTTGTGCTTTCAGTGAATCTGTAATTAAATTATTTCTTATCAGTAGCAATGATATGTAATTTTGAAATTTTTTTTTTTCACAGGGGTTGCATAATATGGTAAGCGTTGAAAAAATGTAGTTGTGCTTTATGAATAGCAAATATGTGTTTTACTGTGTTGTAGCAAAGGTGCATTCATGATGTAATGGGGAGCTAAAATTACTAGTGAAACCGTTATTAGAATTTTAGAAATTTTCATGGAACAATTTTTTTACATTAATATAAACTTATTGAACCTATCTAAGCATATTTTCTTAACTTGGCAAGAGAGATTGATTGTGGTTGTTGGTACTGTTTATAACAAGTTTAACTTGATAATGATACAATAAAACTCTGTTCAGAAGTTTCTGAATGGACTGACAAATGTTGTCCATTTACTCAGGAAACATAAGTGTCATATTACACAGGCACAAATAAATAAATGATGATGGAAATTTTCTCAGCTTATTAAGCAGGAAAAATTTTTAAGTGGGAACTTCATAACAGGGTTTTATTATTTTTTTTAGAGTCGGTTTTACCATTCTTTGAGCTAACTTCCAGATAGTTACCTTGAAGTTGAACATATCTCACTGGCATTTTACCTGATAACCATGTCTTACCACCTGAGATATACCCTACCTCCACGTAACTACACAGAGGTTAGCTACAAATGTAGTTAGGTTGTACAAACTGTGTGGTTGTATCATGGTTGCTGACCGGTCAGTTGGATCTTTAAGTATTAATTTTGTTTATAGGATGCTACATGTAACGACTGAAGGCCACACATAAATAATCACGAGAAACAAAGTTTAATATTTGATATTAAGCTTACAAGTAACTGCTTGTGCCATTTACTTGTGTGTTGGTGAACTGTGTTAAAACGTAGATATCAATTTGAAATGACTGAGCTAAAAAACTTAAGTTTTAACATAAATAAACAGTGATAATATTTTACTAGTACCGGTTTCAGTAAAAGTTGAGAACATAGTGAAATAAATAATCTGTCTGGTTTCCTTTGGTTATTTGGTTTTAGGGTTTCGGGCAATTTCATTTTCTTACTTCTGTCTTACTGACTTGTTTTGTTTCCACTTACCATATTACAGGTGATTTATTTAAAATTGATTCTGTAGAGATTCTCTTTATTTCGTAGGGTGGGAGAACTACACATATAGGTGTTGATAGTTTTTCGTGAGACTATCGATTGACTGTCTCTTATTTGTTGACATATGTTTGCTGTCTACACATATCACACAAGCCTCAGTTAATTAACCTTGCAAATCATCTAGTCATAGTTAAATTTATGGTTAAGTCCTTGTATGAATGGCATGTGTATTTGCTACACATTATTGGGCATACTGAATTATATATTAATAATTAACATAAAACAATTTGATTTATGACTTGTTAAACAATGAAAGCCACTTCTGTATTAGGCGCACTCAAATACCATGTCACACAAGTTACAAAATTTAGGTGGAATTCAGAAATCAGTTACATAATTTTCATCCAGTACAAATGTGAAATGTAAACATTATTTTTGCTCTCGTAACGTCGGATGTTAAACATCAATCATTAGACCCATGTTTTCCGTTGCTGTGTTAATTGTGTGCAGACAATATTTTGACAATAACCTCGGTGGACATTAACGCCCACCTTTTTTTCTCACCACACTTCAGAACACAACTATGACATAATATGCTGTAACTGTGACTTTGTGGCAATCTTCCTTAAATACAAATGTGATCCTTCACTTCCTACATCTTTTTACATGCACGAGATGCCTACACAATTTGAGGTTACGAGAAATATAACCAAAACATTCTTTTAGCATGAGAAATTAACTTCAAAACAGCACAAACAAGGTTAAAAATTAAAAACCTTGATATTTTTAATGCAGTAGTTAACTGCAGTGTACACTTAAAATTCAGAGCGTCAACCTTTGGCTAAAAAAAGCCAGAAATTTATTCTCTAGGAGGTAGTTTGGGATACATAGAGGTCATAAGAAGCAGGTTGTCATCTACTTATGAGATAAAATTTATCCAGAGGTGGTAAGACCGGCCATTACCTTTTTGTGGTTGTAGAGTATCACTTCTGAAATCATATCTAAGGAACAAAAACTTTAGTCCTTGTTGATGGTGGTGTGACAGGACCAGCTGGCATCAGAGATGTTCCAGCTACTATCCCGGGAAGCTGATTTGGCAAGAGTCATTGTACAACATGTCAAACTACAAAAGGCGTATCATGAGAATGCCCTTGCTCTTCTCAAGACTGTCATACCGCAACTTGAGACTAGTATCAGTAAGTAAACAAGCTGTCAGTGTGTGTTATACTTTAAAAAGATGATACTGCCTACTTACTAATCTTGCCCAAGAAATATACTCTTAATATATTTTCTTTGTACTGTTAAATTTAGTTATAAAGTTTGTGTAATGGTTTTGGTAAATTCCACTAAGCAGTGACTTTTGGTCCAAGGTTTCATTATGTTACAGGAACTGCAGGTACAAATGCTGTGAGGCGATTTCCTATATAAAATAGCTTATGAAACATTACTCGAACTATGTTGTACGAGAACTAGTAACATTTAAAAATAAATTTTTCAATTTGTTTCAACTGAAGGAAAAATGTGATAAGATGAAAATCTAATAATGACGTTTTTTTATACAAGACTTAACACCTAAAAACATTGAGTTAAAAAGGAAGTGTTATACTCCCTGTGTGTGTGTGCACGTGTGTGCATGTGTGTGCATGCATTTTTTTGTAACACTAGAGTATTATATGCTTTTAAGTACGTGTTAGCACACAAAACACATCACATTAATACAATACACTCGTGTTAATAATAGTGCTGGGCGAAGTTCGAAATTTTCGAACTGAACCGAACCGAGCATAAGGGTTCGGTTCGGTTCGAAACGTCTAAAAAATGTTCGAAAAACCGAACGTTCGAGATTTAGAAAAACACGTTTTTCGAACTGATAGGATTGTACTACGACACAAATTGGTAAAAAAAAAAAGAGGCAAGAAATATGTTACGACGTACCAGATAATTAGCATCGCAATCTTGAAACGCAAAAGATCTTTGTTTGTGTGTCCGAAATAGATTTGCGTCTGCGTACATGTACTGTGAAACGGGCAAACGTACCTACGTACGTGAACCACGTTAAATTTTGTAAATATCACTTCAAACATCCGTGATTCATTTCCTTATTTTACGGCATAAAATAAATAGGGTTACGTCGTGACCAATTGGCCTAATTTTCTACCTACACAAACTTAAGTTATCTTACCTTTCATACGAGCAGATAAAAACACATAAGGAAAAAAAATGAAATGAAAAGAAGTCAGACATAATGTATTGTGCTACTTGGTGTTTTAAATTCATTCTTTATTGAATATAATTCTGCAGTTGGTCATAAACGTAAACACGGTAAAAAGTAAACACAGCACGGACAAAGGTCGCAATATGGCGGCCACGGCATGGCGATTTAATGGTTACCAATACCAACTTTAGTTTTTTGCAGTTGCGTCTGCTATAAAACTTAAAAACTGTTATAAGAATTACAATTTGTTACTAATTGTAATGGATAACTAACGGGATTCACTTTTCCGAATTTATATGTCGTACACTCATATAGACTGCTTAATAAAACGTAATATTAACGTAAATTTTTATCATATGGTGTACCTACTGTGAAGTTTTTTTTACAACATTCGTAACTCGCTTGGCGGCCTGTTGTGCACCGTTGTTTTGTTTGTTGTGTTTTTTCATTGAGCACGCAGTACACTTGCTACTTTCATTAGATCATACGTTATCTGCGATGAGTAAGTGGAAGTGTTGGTTCAACAAACTGCAAAAATGTGAGGATGATCCAGATCAACAACCACAGCCAAAAATTTCTAAAGTTTCGCCCGCTGGACAGCGCACGTCAGCCCAGCAAACAGTTAGCGTTTCTTCTAGCAATATTACATAATTTCCTTCAACTTCACCACATTTTGAAGGTATCCCACACGTGCAGAATACCGACCATTGTGATCAACCTATTAAAAGCACCAGATCAGTTTTGTGGAACTTTTTTACGCTAGCTGCCAAGTGCAAAAATGCAATGTTTTGGTACGGAATATCACTGACACAACTTTGAGAGACCATCTTGTAAGTAATGAAAAGTGTCAGCAGCAGAAAAGGGTAGAAAATGTTAGAGCTTTGAACCAGTTATTTCATGGGTTTGTTTGAGTTCGAAAGAATATTTTTTGCATTAGGTTCGGTTCATTTCGAATTTTTTTTGCCTTAGTTCAGTTCGGTTCGGTTCGAAACATGAAAACAGAGGTTCGCTCAGCACTAGTTAATAATAACCTTAAGGTTAAAACACATATTGGTATTATAATCACTTGTCACCTCCTTTATTCACACTATAAAGAATAACAGCACTCCTCAACTGTTCTCAGATGTCAGGTCTTGCTTAAAGAAACGTAATCTATTAGATTTACACTTGATACCACCCTTCTTAAGTTCATGTTATGTGTTATATCCTACTTTGTGCAACATTTGTACCTGTATTTTAAGAGCATGAGAACGATATTATATTGTGCTATTTTAAAAATGTTTTTCCAGTTTGAAAAATAATGTTCTTAAGAATTTTTTGGGTCTGTACTTTGAAGTTGAATACTCTGACAAACAACTAGCCAGCTTTCCCATGTCTGATTGTGAACATTAATTTATTTATAATTTTTTTTTTTCAGATGAAAGTAGTTCAAAGCCTGTATATGGCTATCCACTAGAAAGTCACCTGGAAGTTACTGGGAGGAAAGTAGCATTTCCCATTGAATTATGTGTTTGTGCACTCTTGGAACTGGGGATGGATGAGGAAGGATTGTTCAGAGTTGCTGGAGGTGAGCAACAGCATTATTTCATAATGATAATAATACATAGGTACAATAATGTCAATTCCTGTTTCAAACGGGAGGAGAGTCTGTGCAACCGTCTACGGCGACAGATTGTGGAAGGCATTGGCAGCCGAGATGCCACCAGAAAATACCATAAGCACATCACTGAAAGATCCTGGCGGCCAGAGATGCCTTGGCTGCCACAAGGTGTATAGAGCAGCAGGAAGTAAAATAATGTCAACTCCTGGTTCGGGAGCGAGTTAGAGAAAATCAGACTCCTGCTGTGAGTGTTTTAGCGGCTACTGGGCTGCTTAGTCCTATCAAAATGGCTCTGACGACCAGTGAAAAGCTCTTTAAATCACTGGCACGGTCCTCTGAGAGTAGGTGTTAAAGGGGTCAGTGATCAGTAGAGCCCAGAAAATTTCGCTCATTCAATGACCCGCACGTTAGAATGCACTGTTCTGTGTATACTCAAGCCCCGGCCATTTGTCAACTAGCTGGTAGTCAGTGGAACAACGTACAATGAACGAATAGACAGGATTAATGTGCATAGGACAATGGATTCTAGCATGCAGGTCATTGAATCGGTGAAATTTTCAGGGACCTAGTGATCAGTGATGAGGCCTCGAGACAGGATTGCCAGATTGAGCGGGATTCTGCCATTTCATATGCTCTTGGTGCTGTAAAATACTGTGTTGGCAGTTGGCAGCCATTTGGGCTATAAAAACGAACAACGTTGGGCGGTTTGGGTGGCGAAAGCAAAAGGAAATTTATTTTAGTTTTGCTTATTGCCCACACTATGATCAGTGGTAACTAATCTGCAGTCGGCTCTAGCAAAGACACGTTACTGATAAGAAAAGAGATGGCAGCTGTACTATATTCATATGCCAACTATTGCTAATGTTTTATTTTACAAAAAATCTTTGAAATTTTACCCAGAACAACACTTTGACAAGGGTGTTGCTATCTAATATCCCTTTATTTCGGTAAATTAAAGGAATTTGGAAGGTATAAGTACTGAGTTACTGGGTACAGCTGACAGCCAAGTGGGGGTGCGTATTTAATGTACATTGCTTATGTGTAGTGCTTGCAAAGAGAAAACCAACATAGTGCTGTAAAAATGGTGAGAATATACTTTTCAGATAATCTTTTCAGATTACCAACTTTTCTAACACAAAATAATCACAGTCTCTCAAAAAGAGTTTTTATTAGATGAGTAATAATAAAGGTAACAGTTTTCTTTCTTTAGATACGTCGCATGTTTTTTTTTTTTTTTTTTTTTTTGCACTGATTCTGGGGTAGGGAATGGCAGGGCTAGATTCTCTTCTTTTTGCTGTGTTATGTTAGAAAATACAAAGTTCTTTGTTAAGAGATTCACAAGAGTTTGTGTGCTATTGCAACTTTGTTCTGGTGTTGCCTATGGGATTACTTAAGGCATGGAAAGAGAGCAGCTGTGATGCAAGCCAACTGAGTTTTAGGGATGGCCGCTGGATTGCTCGCTCTCGTGCCATTCTTATATTTATTCATTTTCTTGTTGATATGGTGGTACATAACAATTGTAAACCACGTAATTAAAAAATATTACAATATTTACGTCACATTATTTGTATAAGTGATCCGGAATAAATTGAGCACTCAAAAAAGTCCTGATTAATTTTAATTTTCTGCCTGTTTATATCTTTCCGCTGAATGTAAACATAAATATTGCCATGTGCTTTTATTTACATAGGGTCGTGCAATGTTTACAACTACATTAAACTGCTCTAATAAATTTTATCTACAATATCTACTCATTAAATGCACACGGACTGAATATAAGATAAAAGTAATCTTAGTTGTAAATTCCTGCCAGTTAATGTCTTATGATATTTGTTAGTGGTTTCTGTCCATCGACTAATTGATACAACAAGCACTATTGCCATTACGAATCTCGCAAATGCGGGCACATTTTATTTGAATTTGTAACTCAAAACAGCCACTAACAACACACATGACACAGACAATTCAAGAATTCAAGTTTTGTTCAGTTCTACTGCCACGGACGACAACGCACGTAACAGAAACAATAAATAATGCATTTTCTTAATATGTGAAATACAAAGTAGTATGTTGTTTCTAGGCCGGCAAACGCAAAACATAATTTACAGAAAACTGATGGTTTCACATCACTTGGCAATGATATTCTTAGCAATTTACAATACTTTGACGAGAGGCCCTACGTTAACATGGCGGTGTTATGATTTGGGGTTAGGAGGGAAACGAATAGATGACGATGACACTGACTCGGTAGATGAGTCGGACGGGATATGGATGGCAAAGTTAAGAAAATGGACCGGTTAACAGGGAGAGCTGAGATGAGATGGATAGTGGGGAAAAGTGTACATGGCAGAAGCAGCGGAGGAAACCCCCTTTGATGATGATCCAAGGGTCGACATGCTGACGACCATGGGGCAGGTTACGTACCAGTGGATTGTTGCACCCTCCAAACGACAGATCTTCGGAAACTTGTTACGGCTAGTCTCCACGCCACAACACACTCAAATGTACACTACACGTCATTAGGGACGGGGTGAGCAAAAACACTACTCTTAAATGAAAGACGTGAATACTGTAGTTTCCATAGTTTACTCTCCGTAAGCAATTCACTGGTATCTGCAGAAGGCCAATGCCAGTTACGCGGGCCTGGACCACAAACCTCTACAGTAGGTTATGCGGGCAAAACAGCACTATTCAAGTCTCCGGACACTGCGGCCGGCGGGGGGTGAGGAGCTCAAGGTCAAAACAACAATGGAACGGTTCTGGGAATTAAAATCTTAACTATTGCAAACTAAAGTGACTGATGCAAAACTGGTGAAGGACCCGGGGGTAGACGATACACCTATCTCCTCTACGGTGTCAAGATCCGACTAATTAACGTGGCGTTCGGCGTTGCCAAGCCAGCTCCACAAGGGGGGCTGACTCCGCGCGGTGCAAAGTAGTTCCCGTACAAAAACACTTAATGGAACAAAGTTACAAAAGACAAAATAGACATTGGAAAAATAGAAGAAACATAGCAAAACATTATTGGTATTCTGAAATGTCTTATGTTGGATCAGTGTTTCCTGTTGCATCATGTTCAAGCGAAAGGATACAAAGACATAGCGTGGCTGATGCAACACTGAATTAATTGAATAATGATGACTAAAAATGACAAACAAAATATGGAACCACATTTTCAAAAACATTAAGGCATTAATAAGACAATTGAAAAATGTTGCAATTAAAGAGTAAATTTAAAGAAACTTATTTTTAAAGGTAATAATTATCATTTATAACACGTACTGAGTGTAGGCCGTACTAAATACGTACAGTGCGGCAGACAGACTAGTGGGAGGGTGTGCTAACCACACGTCAACTTTTGAATGTGTATATACGCACAACAGACACACACACGCAAATGATGCAATGACGAAGTGGCGAAAAAACGGAGAAAACCTAACTCTGATGCCACCTGTCGGTGGAATTTTGAACTGTCTGAAGTGCGGAGAAAACGCTAACGTGCAAGATTACCTGAGGTCGACGATAGCGTCACATTCTTGTGGGACTAATTAAGTATAGTTATACAGCAAGTAGAAATATCAATAAGATTATAATCAAATACTTTGAAGTATACTAAATACAGAGAGGTCGATTTAATCTGAAGTTCTTTCACTAATGTTGTATTCAAATAGGAAAATACACAGAACTATATGTGATGAATCACTACCAACCATACACGCAGTAAAGTAACTCTTGGTGATGGTGGCGTATATGCAGTAACGGCTAGTGATTTTTTTTTCAAAGGTTAAGTCTTTAGTGCTCACTTTATCCTAAATTACTTATACAGTATCACCTCTGTGACGATAATTGTACATAAATTCCCGAATAAGTAGAGCAAATGACTAAAAAATTAAAATAAAATATTTTAAAATTGGTTTGCAAATTTAATAAGAAAATATAAATATTTCCTATTTGGACTACATTTAAGAAATAAACAAAATCAGAACTACAGTACTTTTTTTATTTTTGGATCTAATGTAGGGTTCTCAAACAATTCCAAATATTAGGACAATGGCGGGAAAGGCCGCTAGGCTACTAATTACAAATAAAACAGAAAGAGTTGTGCACAAGTACTCACAGGATGGTACTTGCAGATAGAAACACACACACATAGGACGAACACATTTCTCCGCGGACGCGCGGTCACAACGTTTCGCAGACTACATCTGCTTCATCAGGTGAGTGGAGGCACACTCTAAGCCAATAGAAGCGAGAAGGAACTTTGAAAATATACAGAAAAGCATAATAGATGAACACACAGTACGGACAAGATGGCGGAAAATCATGTAAACATAATAGGACAATGGCGGGAGTGTGCCTCCACTCACCTGATGAAGCAGATGTAGTCTGTGAAACGTTGTGACCGCGCGTCCGCGGAGACATGTGTTCGTCCTATGTGTGTGTGTTTCTATCTGCAAGTACCATCCTGTGAGTACTTGTGCACAACTCTTTCTGTTTTATTTGTAATTCCAAGTATTAGTTAGCAAATACAGTTTTTTGTATACTCATAAACTCTCCAGCGATGCCGGAGCTGTGCTTCCAGCTCCAAGGGATGCCCCGCGTCCTGTACCATAGCTAATTGACATCACTCTTGGCTTTTTGTGCTACTCTTGAGTAAGAGGGGCAGAGGCCCCTTATAAATGATATAGTTCTGGGTTAAACAACTTGGATGACCGCTCAGAACATTTGGCTTCTGCCTATGTTTTTGTTACATTTTGAAAGTTGTGGTACAAGCCTCACATAACTCAATGTTCCACTAGAGGTGAAGAAATACAAATCCCATTGTTCTGGATATGGCTGAACGTCTGCAGCCGGTAGCACCTTATCTGGACCGCACCAAAATGTGAAACCAAATGTTTACATTAGAAAACTCTGTTGTCACAGTAAACCCAAACTCATTTAGGCTCCCGTACAAAACACACATGACAGTAGATCATTTTAAATTATTTAAAATTATGAGAAAAAACCATGACATCATAACTACTCAGTTATAGCTTGTGGCATTCATACTTATAAAGTTTTAGTAAATTTTGTGGCTTGCTGTTTACTGCTCCGTTTTAAATGGCGTGCCTTTTTAATAGAGGAATTAATATTTTATTCAGTATTGGCTTAAAATTTAACAATTTTCATTATTATTTATTATAAATTTTAAGACAATTTCAATACCCGTTATGGTAACTATGGGATGTTATCAATTTTGATTTTCGTGCCTTCCATTCTGTTTTATTCACTTAAAATTAGACTATATTTTTTCTTATAATTTTTAGTGAAGAGTTAATTTAACCGCTCATAATTCACAGTAATTCAAGATGTAGTAAATTGGGGGATTTATTTTTCCCCAGATTATTTTACGCTAGAATTATTATTTTAATTTTTATTTTATTTAGAGTACAGTTATAGAATGTGTGTTTGACTGCTAGACTTGTTTCCATCACAACTCAGTGTTTTGGAAAAAGATAAATACTATATTTGTCACTCAAAATTATTAGAAATAAATTTCCGAGATGAAAAAGTAAACACTGTTGACTATTTGGGCTGGTCAATGAGTTTTTAAGAATTATTTTTAAACTGCAACAAGTAATAATTAGCTGCAGGTGCCAAGAGTAATATAGTGATTATTTTAAATTAAAAACGTGGAATAGAAGTAATTTTCTCACATTCATGGTTATTTGAATGTACATGTACACTGCTCGCCATTAAATCATAAACAACAATACAAAAAATAAATAATTGCAAGATTTACCAAAATTCAAACAAATCACTGTGTATCTCTAACAATAAAATTTATACAAAAACACGATACTAGCAGCAAAAAAATGCATGTTTGAAGGGGCATATTTTGAATACAAAGACATATTTTTCCTGGCCTGTAGTAATTCTGTAAGCAATAGTTACTGGGTGCTTAAATACTTGGCATGTTTGGTTTGTTTTATTAATGTATGCTTATTGTTTCATTTGTGCGGTAAAATAATTTAAAACACAATGACCACAAAAATTGTCAAAAAAATTAATGTATGGCTAGGCCTATTCTGTATGGTAATTAAAATTTAATTTAATGTGTATTGTAATTAAAACTGTAACCTAGTACTTTATGATGTGTTTTTAAAATAATGTAATGGTAGCTGTAATACTTTCTACATAATAGCTAAAAATTAAAAAGATAACATATGTATTCTTGTTTTAGTAATTTCAGTGTTACTGAATTGAAAAGAAAATAATTGTGTCATTAGCAATGGATTCAGATTATCCTTGGTGATTTTTAAATGTTTGTACATTTTATACTTCCCATTTCCCTAGATACCTATGTAAGAAGAAAATTTGTTGACTTGATACTAGAGTTTGCATTACAGGTGCATCAAAACTGCGTCGCATGAAAATGAGCTTTGACGCATGTTGTCTAAATTTGCCTATGGCACTGGAGTACAGAGACCCGCATGTCATAGCTGGTGCCCTAAAATCGTACCTGCGTGAACTACCAGAGCCTTTAATGACACATGCTCTCTACGATGAGTGGATGGCTGCTGCGAGGTAATGTGTTAACAGTAAATTTTAATTTCAATTGCAGTTGTCTTTTATTCATGATAGTCTACCGTGGAACCCATTTTTAACTTTCTCACATATAACAGGTTATTAGCATTAATGATTACTCCAACTATGGGTAGTTGAATTTCGGCCATGTGAAAATATTTATTAATGTCATGAACAATATCTATTTAGATAAGTAAATTATTTGTTATGATAACCTGTCGTTAAACCCATGTAAACTCAAGCTTCCAATGACAATATGCAATGCAGTGAACTGTATTAGAAACTGAAGTGTAATTGAGTTGGACCTTTTCACAGGTCTTCTCCAATTTTTCATTTCTTTTGGTTTAGAGTAAGTTGCACTTTGTAAGTTACTGTATTAAAATCATCAAATGTACTGAAGTGTTATAAACAGGTTTGGGTGCAAATCCATTTGTTTTACTGCCTGAAGTGCTGTGGCGAAAGCTAGAAAAGTACTCTCCACATATAATAATGGCTGTTTAAGATTCTTAAAATTACTAACCATGTCTGTTATCTGTGTTTTTAAAAAATATTGTTTGACAGTTAATAAAATACAAAACTAGGCCTTTATGCAAAAATGGTTTCTTGTTTGAACTTAGCACGAAAAATATATGCTTTAACAAGGCAAGCAGTTGTACTGTATTTGTTAAATAAATGTGCGAGTACTGTTGAACTGTTATGTTTTTCATAATGTTATTCATCTTAGTTTTTGCCGCGGCATATAAATATTAAAAAGTATTTTATTAAATAAACTTGTGTTTTATGTAAAGCGTTTATAAAATTACTGCGTTATGACTTTTCTTCTGCTGCTCATAGTTCTTAGTTATGGAGGCTAGATTACCCAATAATTTAGCCTTAAATTCAACACATAACCCACCAAAATGATTTCACTTCTGTGGAATCATTAACCCACCAGCAATGACCCTTACGGTAGGTTTGTTTTACTCGTGCTTGACCCAGCGTCTCTCTGGAGTTGGTGGAGTTGGAATAATGTTGACCCAGGTCAGAGGGAGTTGTACTCTTAAAGGGCGAAGGAAAACGCTTTACTGCATGCATTTCTTTTTGTGATGGCCGAACTAGCAGAAGTTGTCGGGAATATAATAGAGAATGAAGAATTATCATGTACGAAATAAATAATTACATCCTGCTGTAAATAACACTATAACACCATTCCTTCATCATCGGTTATAATATTTCCATAATTTTCCAGTGTTGTTTGGAATAATAAGTTATTCTCATTCATATCACTACGAACGTTAACAGACCACGATGTAGCAGATTGGCGCGAAAATGTCTAGCAGACGATTTGCCCCCACAACTCTACCTCGCGAGTTGGAGCGGCGGGAGCATGACCTACTTGACCTGGAGGCACTTGACCGGGCGAGTAAAACGGACCCCCGCCATATTGTTTCCGGTAAGTAAAACGCCTAGGAGTGCCCCTGGAGCTGAAAGAGCACAAAGAGACGCCAGGTCAAGGCGAGTAAAACAAACCTAATAATGTTTGTCTCTTACATAGTTTTAAAGTTGTGCAGTTATTTTCTTATATTGCTGCTACAAATGTTTTTAAAAGTTGGTATATCATAGTAGAAAAAAATTAATTTGTTTCTCTAAGGCTAAACAGCTTTTGAAAGTGAGTTTCAAAAATTGTGACAGTTATACTTGTAGTGTGGCACGTCTGCTGCTACACTACAACCAGGAGACAACTGGTGATTGCCTAAATGTTCTGTCCTTGTTCCAGTTCACCAAATCTTGATGAATCAGTGCATTAGGTGATGACTAGATTTTTCCAAAACTGGTATATTATTGTTCCTGGATAGCTTCTTTGTATTATTTATTTAGTGTTGAAGATTAATAATAAAACAGTTAAACCTTAATTTTATTTATTGATTTCGATGAAGCAGATGGTGCTCAACATTAGTGGTCCACAGCAAAAAAAAAAAAAAAACAGGTTATGTGGACTAAACACCGAGACCAAAACAAGCTCGAAATGCACTACGATGCTGGTAGTCAAAGTTCTGCGTATATTAATTGTAGTGTCTGCCCAACAGAGTTGGAAGAAGCCCGGGTTTTTCTGAAAAAACCCAACCCGGCTTGGTTTTTTTTACATTAAAACATTTTTTGGAATGAGCTGGGTTTTTTTTTTCATAAGCCTGGTTTTTTCCCCCCAGAACAAGCGGAGTTTTTCTAACAAAAGTTAATCCTCATTCACACAAATTTTTAAAATGTGTTGATTTCTACTGTAGTGTGATTTCCACTACCTATATGAATGTTTAGTGTACTTAATTAATTGTAAATGAGACGAGCATAAATTTTGTGGATGATGTAGAGCCATTTATTTCAAATCAAAGTTCTGCCTGTCTTGTAAAATCACAGTCTCCTAGTTTGTAGGTTGCTCAGCTGTGTCACCAACAGTGTTATGGCTTTGCCTTCAATATCGTCAGCTTCTGAAATGCCCTGCTCCTTATCATTATTGCAGAAAGGACATACAAAAGTTACTGATTTTACTTAGGCTACTACGAGTGCTCAGAAAAAGTTTCTGGAGAAATCTATAGCAAATTTTTTTTACTCTAGAAACATTTTTTTTTTTACTCGAGCAACATTTCTTTTTACTCTAGCAACATTTCTTTACTCTAGCAAAATTGCTTTTAATGCAGCAGGTAAACTACATTTAAATAAATGATACAGTGTCTGCGCCCTGGATATAAACCGTCTAATCAGTGACAGTTAGCCACTGAAGTGCTAGATGAAGTCCACATAACATTGCATTACTATTTTTATTCCTGAGGTATAGGTGAAAATTACATTTTAAACCAGGCACAGTTTTTTTAACATACTGCCTGTTATTTACAAAGGTAGATCTTAAATTGGTGTAACTGCATAGCTACAAGACAATAAAGAACTTTGTGTCTCATTACCAAATACTTTAATCATAAAACATTAACTCAAAATAATTTAATTTTCGAAGAAACATAAAACCCAACCCAAAACCAATGGGCTGGGTCCATTGGTGCCAACCCTGCTGCCCAAGGATTTAGTTCCAGTTCTGAGTCCTAGTTCAGTACTGCAGTTTACTTTAGTTTGCACTCATAAAGCTGATATGTAACCCACGAAGATAGCTACATTGTGGTAACGCTTGTTAAGCATATCTATTCCTTACTACATTAAAAATGGTTAAAAAGGGGACTTAAAACTAACGTCCCTACTGCAAGCAACCAGTGCTCCATCGCACACGGTATTACCACCCAAGATGCTACAAACAAGGAGCTTGCTGACCAGACTGCATGCCTGCTCGCCCCTTTATGTGACTCCTCGAACCTGAACTTTGATCTGCCAGATGAATCACATCCGAGAGGAGGCCGACTTATCGCCAAAGTGAAATTTAAAAAATCATAACCAAAGCAAAATACACTAGAAAGTTATTTTTAAAAAATTCTTATAATTTAATTACCTTTAAAATGAGTCCAAACACTATACAAAACAAATAAAATTGAACCATAAAATGACTACTTCCAAACTCTCATTAGCAGTTAAATTTTTAGCTTTTGTAGAAATTTTAATTTTAATTTTTGACTAGTATCCTCAATATATTGGATCCCGAAGTACAAATCCTTGGTTCACCTCATGTTTGATTAATTTGGAATAATTAATTAATTACAAAACAAATTATAAATAAAGTACTGTATTCTACAAAAAAAAAATTGAAATTACCCTATTACAAAAACCAAACCAATGGGCTGTGTGTCAGTACATGTCGCAGTAGCTAAAATAGTACAAATAATTTTTTTTTTTTAGTTCGTCAAGCATTAACTTTCATAAAAACTAAATATCAGTTACGTTTATTGAAACATCTAGGTATTGCACTTATGTGGGTAGAATTTTTTTATATCATTGTTTAAAATTTACAAAACCACACCTTGTTAATGGGTTAATGTTTATTTGTGGTTTACAAATAAAATGTATATTGTATTGTTGTTGCATCATATTTTTAAATAGTTGGTAGGCCTACTTATAGTATACCTGTATGATTAACTTCAAGAAAGTTTACGTAGAAACAAATGCAGAATCTGCATAGGTGGTTATACGTTAGTTGGGTGACTTAAGCGATGCCTGTGTAAAGAATTTGATGATTTTAGGTCAGCCTAATGCTTACAAATAATGTTATTGGGTGAAAGTATACTAATACCTATGTTATTTACTCTTCTGGAATTTTTTAATTTGTTATGTGATCAGCCTGCATAAAAGTAGTAAATGATACCTTTATAATGTTAGTCATATTACCTGTCTCCTGTAGTTTATAATTTATAGCCAGATATGCTTTTTGTGGGAGGGGGTGCAACACCCAAGACATTTCTGTATACTATTTTGTAGACTTTGAAACATCTTCTGTAATTTGTGGGTTAGACATTTCAAATAAAATGCTGGATAGCAAAAAATTTTGAGATTGTAAAAAATGGGTTAAAATAAAACATTTCTAAAAATAAGTATGTACCCTTCAAAAATTGTCTGTACCGTATGTCAAGTCTCTGTCTCAATCATTATGCAAATGGCAGATACTAGTTACAAAGTGAAGTTATTCCTTTGTGGTTATTGTGTATCTTTTTCTAGAGGATGGGAGGTAATAGTTGTGGGTTGATTAGTAAAATATGTCAAATTTCGAAAAATGTTTTCCAAGTGTTTACTTTTATTGCTTTGATTTTTATAGATTCTGGAAAAAAAGGGATTACCTATGTAAAACCAAAATTGTTAAAGATCTGGAAAATAGGGAAAATGTAGAATGGGAAAGTCAGGAAATTTTAAAGTGGTCAGTGTTGAGGGAAAACCTACAAAAATCAATGCAATTTCTTTGGTGCCTAGAAATTCAGATGTGTTTTACAAATTTTAGACTTACTCATTTGACTTTTCTATTAAGACCTGGGTTTGCAATTTTTGTAAATGTGTACCTACATTCTTCAAATTTTTTAACACGTAACAAAAAACTTAGAACCATTTTTCTGTTAACTTTTATAAACAGCAGTCTTCAATTCCAATATATCATTCTACAAGGTTACATTAAACATAGATGTTTCTTGTACAGTACTGTGTGTATAGAATATTATGCTACCAGAACAGTTTGCATTTAAGAACCACCAGTAATTGTTTTACTTGTGTTCTCTGTTGAGCTGTGTTTGATCGTGTTTACCAAACACATGATATTGCCTGTTATTTGAGATTGAAGCTGTGTAACTATGTATGTAATGTTATACAACTGCCGTTGTCTGGATTATGAGAGCTAAATGTGATAAACACAGCAATATCTCTGCAGTCAACAGAGGAACCACAAAGTTTTCAGAATTAGTTTTTATTTGTTCTACCTATTTTAGTAAATGTTCTGTGATTTTTTTATATATAACTGAAAAGCCTTTAAATACTTAGTTGTGGTCTCGAAACTTGGCAAAGTCAGGGAAAATGTATTCTGATGTTTTGCATCAACCCTGAAAACATTCCAGTTCTTTATTACAATATAATCTGATCTAATAAAATGAAATATAGCACTATGTGTAATGAGATCATACAAGATGAGTAGAGAAACTTTTCTAAAAAATTAATGTTTCAGAACTCTCAGCTCACTGCTTTTGCTGAAGAATTTGGCACTGTGTTTACCTCTGTGAGGAAAAAAATTAAAACATATACAGGTGTTAGCAACATGTACATACAGTCTCTGGTATATTTTAGTTTGTTATTAAATATTGCAACATTTTTTATTGTTTGGAAAAAAGTTATAGTATAGTCTTAGACATTCACAGACTACAATTCATATATTATTTCTTCAATGTATTTATACATACTTAAATTCACATAAATATTTATTTTAAGAAACTACAAAACATGCTTTGTAGTTGGTACCATTAAAAACAGTTACAGTGACTTTTTCTACTTAATCAAAAGAGAATTTCAATAGACCAGAGAGAAAATATATGTTATGATCTCATTAGGCCTTTGATTCAGTAAATCAAAATGTGTTGCAATGTACTGTAAATAAATCATTCTTAACTTAATGGATGCTTTATTTGTATAGTGGTTGTTCTGATTTCCAATTGAGTTTAACTGCTTATCAAGCACTGACTACAATGTTACTGCAATGTCACCCTTCAGAGTCATTTTTCACTTTCAGTGCAAATAGCGATAAGGTAATTTTGCAGGAGACTTCATGAATATTTTACTTTTCCACAAAGTGTGCAATCAGTAAAATAATGCAGTCTTTAGAAATTATAAAAATATTTTACTTGGTTGAAACTCATAACTTTTCTATTAAAAAAAATTTTAAAAATAAAGAAAAAAATCGCAATTGTATGTGTTTTTTTATTTTGTAGGATTCAAAGTTCGAATGATGCCCGGTTGCAAGCTTTTTGGCAAGTAGTTCAGAAGTTGCCAAAGGCTAACTATGACAACCTCAAATACCTGGTAAAGTTCCTGGCTGTATTGGCCCGTAACCATGAGGTCAACAAAATGTCGCCACAAAATATTGCTATTGTCATAGCACCTAATCTCATTTGGAGTAAAGAGGATGAGCAGAATATTGGGTAAAAGTATATTATTGATTTGTGCAACTTCAGCAATTTTTTATATAGATATAAATTTTTTGTACTCTTGGTTTAGCAGCTAAATTATGGTGAATGATTTACATTCATCACAGAAAAATAAATAAATTTTAGGTTGTCTCACATTAATTAATGAGATAGTACTTGCAGAAGTCAGTGGATTTTGTTGTACAATGTGTCAGGCAGTAGTGAAGTTGTAATTGATATGTGCGTTTCATTAAGGAAAGTGAAGTTCATTATTTTCTTTATTTTATGGTCAAAGAGATAGTGTCAAATTCGTTGTGTAGTGTTCGTTCCAGTGTAGAGTGTTCCATCAGAAAAAAACAATGAATTGTTTCGCGAATAACAAAATACAGTACATACAATTGTGGGGATGTGTCTGGGACCTGTGAATAGGGTTACAGCAGAACCTTGATCTAATGACACCGGCACTAACAACAGCTATCTAACGACATCATCATCAGCACCTGTCAAAAATATTAATTTTTATTTAAAACAATTAAGAAGTTTGTACAAAATGCAAGGGAGTTACAATTTATGGTCATTAAAAGTATTTTGTAGCATGTAATAATAACATAGCACTTGAAGTGTTCATCTACAGATGTAGGGCACATTTTGCCAAGTTAGTCCTTGTGTGCAATACTGACACATGTGCAATGTATGCGACACTCTCTTCCTTTTTCACTCTCCTATTCTGCAACAAAAATAAAACAATTGTAACTGAAAATGCTAAATAAATCGTGATTAAAAGTTTATTAAAATACTTCTGCCATGCCACTGGAACAAATAATGCAAGAAAACAACAATAAAAACGGATTTAAAATATTCTTGCGTGTTCACTGAGATGAAATAACGCCTAAATAAAAGTGATAAAAGAAAGTTGAGAACGTTGAAATGAATTTATGCAAGGGAAATTGTGTGCTAGCTTGTGCATGCATGTGCACGTGTGCATGTCGTGTGTACTGTAGTGGGTCTCCCCCCGTCTACGTCACGTTCTTATCTAGATGTTGGAGGTTATGATGTCCCTGTTCGGGGACGCCAGAATGTGACGGGGCTCGTCTTCTTCTACGTCTACGTTGTGGTGTTTATATAGTTGTTAGAGGTTATGTCCCTGTTCGGGGACGCCAGAATGTAATGGGTCTGCTTCACGTCGTCTTCGTCGATGTAGTGGTTGTTGTTGATTCGGGGATGTAACTCTCCTTCGTTTCTATTATTGCAAGTAGTTAGCAGGCAAAAAAAAAAAAAAAGAAATGGCAAAAACACAGCGAGCTGATGTAGAGGCGGTGCCTATTATATTGATGCCCGGATAGCAGTGAGGTTAATCAGCTACAGATGAATAAATAAATAAAAATCATAATATCGGCATTTTCTTTTGTTTTATTTAACCTTTCTTTTGACGCAGTTTAACAGACACAGGCAATTAACATTGCGAGTGCTCGCCCAGAAATAGTTGAGGTGACTTTTCTATCTACGGATTACGACTTGCCGTTTTCCTCCGTAGTAGTACTTGGTCCGGCACTTTATCTACCCTAATTCCGACTACGCGGTTATCAATACCTACTTCTGGTTACATT